>ML792892.1:427861-455482 GCA_009831015.1 Picea engelmannii | reverse complement strand
CCACCTTAGGGGGGTCCGGAATACCGCCTTCCCAAAAAAAAACCACTTTCCCCAATTTTTTAAAAAAAAAGCTCATTTTTTCCTGTTCATCATGTCATCTTCTGAAATCGATTCCAGGAAAATGAAAATGAAGTTTGAGAAACTGAGAGAGGTTTTTCTCTTTAATGGGCTGAAGAACAAAAACCTCTCTCATTTTTTTCACACGTGCCATGAGAAGAGAGAATCAAATCCATCTTCGAGCCCTATTTTGCTAGAATTCTGATTTTGCTGTTATAGTCCTGATTTTGAGGGAGCTGTTTCGGCGAGCTAGAGGAGAATTTGGCGAAACAAAAATAGGTTTTTGTTCAAAAAATACTCATCTACAATAAAATCCTTCAGTTTTTTCCCAGGTTTCTGCATTGAAGAGAAATAGATGTCTGTGAGAACCCCTTTTTTGCAGAAATTCGGCCCGTCTTTCATGGTGGATAGTTTAGGATTTTTGGGGATTTGTTGCTATTTTTAGCTGAGGTGGTTGAAATCAACCTCCCGAGACTGGAGAGAGTCGGTTTATATATTTTAATAAGGAAAATGTGGAGAGGGGGATCAATCAAGGACCATTTTTAATCTTGTATCAAAGCTCACAGAGCTTTCTACATTTTCATCAATTCAATAATATAATGGCAACGATTACATGATTCTTGTGTCAAATCTATTGGTGAAGTGCTCCTCCTATAAATTGTTTCCTCTGTTTCCATATGTTTTCTTTCCTTATTATCTGGCAGAAGTTTATGAGCATAATTTGTTGAAAGATACACTTTGTTTCTAGCTGTGGATAATATTAATGTTTTCTTCTGATATTTAGTGGCAGAATTATTCATTGCTCTATTGCTAAATTGATCATTTCTTTTTCCTCCTCTTTCATGTCATTTAATTTTACCAGATCCAGTAATTTTCCTACATTTCTCTATAAGGATGTTTGTAGAACTTGTTTTTGATTGAACTTCAGGCAATGACTCCATAGCCCATGGTCTCTCTTCTCTTCCCCTACCCAATTCTTAAAAACAAATCCTATTCTGCATAACTAGACTAATATCCTTTTTCAAACAAATCTATATCAAATAGAGAGATCCCTCTTTGAGTCTTGGAGGGCTATATCCAAGACTCAAAGTGGTTTTGATGTTACCTCTGTGACTTCCCCCACAACCTTGGGAAAAATTATAGATTGCTAACACATCCCTTCCATGATGCTCCCAAGATCATAAGTTTGATATCTAAAAGATTCTCCTTTCTCCTTGGAATGGCCTCCTTTTATAGGCTTGGGAGGTTCAACCACCATGAGTAGATTTAGGGATTAGTTGAAGATATGAATCCTTTAGGTTAGGATATGATCCTAGGATAGTGCCATAGGATAGCATTAAATCCAAACCAATCTCATCTCCAAGAGTTGGCCTTCAGAAAGAGGTGGGATTCTCCAAATTTTCCTCTAACAAAAATCATTGCTCCCCTATAGTTAGAGACAGAGCGTTGATCCTAGATCAACGCTCCCTACATAAGGTAAATGGGGCATTGATCTATGGGGTATCACTCCCCCAACATGGTCAGGGGGGAGCTACCCTTCAAAAATTCCCAAACAATGGTCATTTTTTCAAGTAAAAAGTGTGTTTCTTGCCTTGAAATGATGGGTTTCTTCCTCCAATATGACTTAGGGATCATGGAAAATTCTCTTTGATAGTTTCAAGGGGTTAAAACACATATAAACACATAGATAAGTGCATGTGACACTTATTAAGGTGCATACGAAACTTGACACCACTTGCAACACTTACCAAGGTGCATACAACACTTTTACGACACTTTCGACACTTAAGGTGAGATACTTAAGTGTGACATTTTGATGTGTAATAGATTACCCTCTAAAGTGTGAGTTCAGAAGAGAAACTGATGGTTGAAACACTTTACAATTATTCAATGCAAGGGTGTGGAGTTGGAGAACCCGGAGAAGTTTCAAACAATCATCAAACAATATTAATATATGTTCCATTTTTGAGGCATGCATACCTATGCTTGGAATACGAGATGAATCAAATCACGGGCGCCGACCAATACAATGAAAATCCATGAAAAATATTGACTAAGGATATGGCCACCAAATATACAATGTGGAACCATACCTCCATGACATGAATTGATCGTAGCCACGAAAAATACGCAATGGAGCTACGAGATGATAGAAATAGCCACGAACCAATACAATATGGATCTATGTGACAGTATATATATCAATATGCTCAAATGATCTCTGTCACAGCTTGGGAAAAGCAAATAACAGAGTGAATGCTCAACCCAGAGTCTTCATCCCAATCCCAATGTGGTACAAATCTAGCCATGTGAATAGATGAGTTGATGTCAAACATGGTAGAAACCACTTGATTACTGATCATTGAGGTAAATCATTAACAAGTGTGAGGGAAATCACCAATGATGTCAATGAATTCCAAGGTAATATAGTACATTCCAACAAATGTGAATAAATGAGATGAGGTTGAACATTCGTGGAATCATCTGATCATAGGTCAATGATGTAAACCTACTGTCAGAAGCGAGGATGCCTGCCATTGAGGCATGTAGGTCCCAAGGTACTAACTGGTTTCTAAGTCTAATTCCCGAATGATGTGTTGAAGTCGACATGAAAAGAATCGTCGAAGTAGGGCCTTGATGTATCCCTCATCATTGACATGAAGCTGACATAGGAAAGTGATGTAAGATGGTGAATCGAATGAGTATGGATTGACCCACAAAATGGAAACTGGAAATACTACAGATGGATGGTTTGAAGTGAAACTTCCCATGAACATGATGAGGCATGATAACTGACTTGGCAACATTGAATTGACGAATACCAAGAATTTAATGTGACGACAATAATAACACTCTTCGACTGGATGAAAAAGTATGGCAAAGCATGGAAGTGGTATGAATCAGAGACAAGCAGATCACCCAATTGTAAGATGAGATGTAAGAAAGTTCCATGTTCACGGGCGACAATAGCTTCCATGAAGAATTCTCAAAAACTTTACCCACTTCCCTCAATTTTTCCCCTACCCAGATAGATGAGTACCTATTTTTCATTTAACAAGCTCGAGGAGGGTAACACATGCTCGATATAAATCACCTTTAGTAAGTTCCTCTTCATTTATTTAACGAACTGGAAGAAGTAAGGGTTAGTTCCCATATGGGTCCTTCAATGTGTAGTTTAGTGAGTCTAGAGAAGGAAAAATCGGTGGTTTTTCATGTTAAGATATTCTGAAAAGAACTTAAAGATGAACCTATGGATGACTTTTTCATAAATTTAGTTTCCCAAGCCCGAAAAAAGTGTAAAAAAATACAGGGTATAACTCTTCTAATAATGCTTGATTAGAGTGTTCCTTTTTCATAATTAGTCTCGCAAAGTCGAAAAAGAGATAAACTATCACTTAAAAGACGCCCTTTCAAGCCTTTTAACAAGTGTGAAAGGAAGCAAGATCACTCAACAATATTTTCATGTTTAGAGAGTCTGGAAAAATATTAAAGGAAACTCCAGGGGGTTCCTTTTTCGTATAACCTTTACGAGTCCGAAAAAGAGATAAAATTATACTTAGTCACATTCTCATGTATTTACGAGCACGCGAAAGAACAAGTACTAAGCTCAGAATTGATTTCATTTTTACACAATCTTGAAACAAAATTAAACTATGCTTGTAATTTCCCAATGTAACTTCCAAAGGTTTTGAGGGATACCCATGGATGGTTGTTACTCTGCCCCCAGCTTGAAAATCTTGCAGCTTAACTCCAGAATGATAATCAAAGGCTGGAGACATGTCTCCCCAAGATTCGTTTCATTCATCGATGCTTATATTGTCACCGATTTCTGTACCGGATGGAGGAAAAAGGTCAACTGACAAAGGCAGATGAAATAAAGATTCAAATATGAGACCTAATGAAAGACTCGACTCAAGATCTACGAGATCTAGCTAAAGAATCGACTTGATATCTATGAGATCTAGTGAAAAGACCCGACTTGATAGGAGAGGTGAATTTTTCATTTTTTAACAAGCTTGACACATGACAAGAACTATGCTCCTAGCTTCTGTTTCATTTTTTAAAGAGATTTCCATAGAAAAGAAAAACTATGCTCAAGACCTTTGCTTCATTTTTTAACGAGATTGCCACAGAGAAGAAAAACTATGCTCAAGACCTCACCTTGATCATGGCTTCCAAGATAAAAATTATTTGGAAGGAATACATGTCAAGGGACAAACGTTAGCCATAGATTCCAGGAGATATTCATTAGATGGAAGAAAAACACTCCGGAAGGAATACATCTCGACGACCTCGATAAGGGTAGGGAGATATGGCTCTAATAGCCCTATCTAAGAGATGACCATGTCAACTGCCAGATATAAGTTAGGATAAGGGCGATATTCCCTCTCGTGTGGGGTTGAATGCGTGGGGAAGGTCGTTACATAATTGACCTGTGGCGGGGCAGATATCGCTAGCATGTATGGACCGTTCAGAGAAGGCAGATGGTTGATCATCAGATGAGGGTAAATGAATGAAATTTGGTTGATTGTTACTATGTTTCTGTTGTGAGGGAAACATATCACTCAAAAGAGAGTGGACACAAAATCTCTCATAACGTAGACATAGTCTCCCTCGTGGAGTAGGTTAAATTCTAAGGGGTCGTGAACTACCATCACATCAACATAGACCATTTTTCCTCGTAAAGTAACTAGAAACTAAGGAAGGATCCCTAAAGGTTGACTAAATCTTCTGTCAAAGTTCAACAGATTCTAAGTCACAGACGCAAGTGTTATAGAAAGATTTGCCTCACCCCATGCAATCTTGCACATAAGGCCTTTTTCCATTTCCCTATGCAAACTTGTAATCCATTTTTGCAAATCCCAAAGCTACAAATACAATTTTTCCACATATATGCACCTTGCCTACTATACAACATGCGTATACGCAGGTTGCACCACTACAACCTGTGTACATCGGGAAATGTGCCCAAAAATGAAAAATGGTGTCGGGTTTCCATGTCACATCACAAGATCAATGATCCTTGGCCTTCCATATACTGGAAATGTTCCGAATCAGCCCTTCATTTCCAGTTGAAGGCTATAAATGGGCCAAATACGAGTTATGGAAAGAGAGAAAAATAATTCAACTTTGAGAGAAAAATTACTCTGGAGGAATTATTCACTTCACACTGAGTCTGCATCCCTTTATCCTTTAACTCTGAACACATTGTTCATCCCCCAAGCTCTTCCCTTATTGATTAAGAACTCCATTGTCTCTTTTACATGAGCTCGCCTTTGGTGGAGGATTGCAGTGGTGGAGGCCCAACTGAAAGGAACTTTGTTTCTCTGTTCCGAACCGTGCCGACACAGAAGTCTGTAACTTATTCACTTTTGCTAATTATATTTTAATAGAAATACTCTTTTCTCGTTCAATTGATATCTTGCAAATATTTCAATTATTATTCCATGGGCATATTTTTTATGAATGTTGATGGATTATGCTATTGAATGTGCTAACATCATATATTATCACCATATGCTTGCGTTGCTTGGTTGTTGAGGACTAGTTGTAGGTATATTGATTTGGGTCAAGTGCTCAACGATGGACTTCATTGAACGTCTGGATGAGGTAGGCCTTTTATCTTGTCCTGCTATCATATTTGTTTATATAGCATACTTGATAATAGATTTCATTTCTATAGTCATTTCCATCTGTTGTAGTTTACCCCTAGCCATAGAGATATTTTCCTCGTAACAGGATTGGCGACCATACTGGGGATTGAATATTCTTTTTTGGGTTTGGAGTATTTTTCTTCTTAGATTGGTATTGTTCATATTGAGTTTCTTGTCGCATGATTGCTTGGAAACCTCTGTTCACTCTGGGTCTGAGTCTTTCAAACTTTTGTTGTAGGAAAATCTCCCTGTGGATAGGTAGATTGCCTCAAAGAGCTTGACCCTAACTCTAAGACAGAAAATGCTTAACGTGGACACTGACTTCCTTTCAAATCTATTCAAATTAACACATGAGAAGGGAGGAGAACAAAAGTACCTCTTTATCGACGTTTGTCCCTGCATGCTCCAAATTGAGCTCCGAACTCTTGCTCCTTGCTGAGTCCTGTAGGCAAACAAGGTACGACCACTTCCTACTCTATTGATATTAGCTTGAAAATAGATCTATCTATCAATGATAAGTTCACGTAACATTAGACACAAACTAGAAAGAAACAGGCCAAGCGTGTCATATTGATGAGAATAATGACAACAGTACTTACAATCGTAGATGCAAATGCGACAGCTTCGTCAAGTCCCCTTCGTCTAACCCTTGCCTGAAAGATCCACAACCTGGATAGCAACAACTTCACTGATCACTCTCCTTTGGCTGACTGTGTGTTTCCTATGAGATCATAGGTTTCATGCTAGCAATTCTTCCCCCAATCAGCTCTGTTCCAGCACCACTTATGAGAACATAAGTTTGGTGTCATTCTCCATTTCCATTCCTCTTTCACCATTAGAAAGCTTGCTTATATAGCCTTGGAGAGGCTCTAACCACTTGAGATATCCTTGGGGAAGTTGAGGATTTTACTCCTTCAGTTGAGGATCTGCCCTAAGATCATGGCTGGACTAGGGATTCGAATCCAACTGCCTTCCAAGAATGAAAGGATCCTTCCCCCATTCATCTCAACAACTTAAAAACTACCCAGAATAGGTAGCGCTCCCTCAAAAGGGCATCAGAGCGCTGTAGCACTCCCTAGTAGGCTTTAGGGGGGCGCCAACGCTCTCAAAATCTATAGATCTCCCTCAAAAGGGCCAGGGGAGCTTTATAACGCTCCCTGATAGTGTAAGGAGGAGCGCTGACGCTCCGAGAAGAGGTATAGGGGAGCACTCTCCTTCAAAAGCTCAGTTTTTGAGGTGCTTTCAGATGGCAAAAGGTTTGCAAGCCTGCTGACTCATTTCTCCTCTTCCAAATTAGATGTTTGAGGTGTTTTAAGTGTCCTTCTCATGTCGTTATAGGCACAACATAGGAATCATGGCAGTATGCTTTGTTTGATGTTTTACGACACTTGTGAGAAACATGAAACACTTGTGACCTTGTGAGAAAAATGCGACACTTGCGACCTTTGTAATGACGACACTTGCGACACTATCAAAGTGAGTAATTTCGATGTGTAATAGATTGCCCCCCAAAGTATGAAGTTAGAAGATGCAAACTGATAACTGAAATTATTTGTAGACTCTCAAGCAAGGGTATAGACTCGGAGAACCTGACGGAAGCTGGACACAAACATCCAACAAATATCATGACATATTTCAAAACCCAAGGTAGGCATACCTATGCTTGGGTGATCAAGACTTGTAGGATATGGCCGCCATAAAATACATCGCGGATCCATAATTGTATTGATAAGAAGGTATATCCACCGAAGATACAATGTGGATCTATACTCTGATGACTCAGACTGATTGTAGCCACGAAGAATACACAATGGATCTACGAGATGACAATACATAGCCATGACCAATACAAAGTGGATCTATGTAACAGTGTATGTGTCATTTGTCCAATAGAAACTCCTTCGCAACCTGGGCAAAGCATATATCAAAGTGATTACTCAACCCAGGGTCTTCTTACCGATCGCAACGTGGTATGATTCTAACCATGTGAATAGATGTACTGATGTCGAACATGGAAGAAACCACTTGATTATCGGCCAATGGTGTGAACCATTAACAAGTGCAAGGGAAATCACCATTAATGTCAATGATTCCCAAGGTACCTTAGTACATTCCAGAGAATGTGAATAGATGAGTTGAAGTCAAACACCCGTGGAATCATTCGATCAGGGGTCAATGATGTAGACCTATTGTCGAATGCGAGGAGGCCTGCCATTGAGGCATGCAGGTCCCAAAGTACTAACTGGTTTCTAAGTCTGATTCCCAAATAATGTGTTGAAGTCGACAGGAATAGACTCGTCGAGGGAGGTCCTTGATGTATCCCCCATCAACGACACGAAACAGACATAGAGATGTAATTGGTAGATCAAATGGACATGGAATGACATAGGTTTTGAGGCAAGATATTTGGGATGGATGACTCTCGAGGCAGATACTTCCCTTGAACACTGAGGCACAACAGCAAAAACGTGACATGGACCAAAACTATGCAATGGATACTGTGACTTGCGTCGGGTGACCCAAAGGAGTGAAAGGAACTCAAAGGATTGGCTCAGTGCAGAGGTTCAACGGATTATGATATGTGCAAATGACAAAGTGTCATGTTCAAGGGATCTCTAAGAAGTGATGGATGATGTTCTCAAGAGACTGCTTGGCTTGCTCCTTTCAATTCCCCCCCCCATCCAGATAGATGAGTACCTCTTTTTGATTTAATGAGCTCGAGGAGGATAACACATGCTCGATATAACTTACCTTCGGTGAGTTCCTCTTCCTTTGTTTAACGAACCAGAAGAAGTAAGGGATCGGTCCCATATGGGCCTGTCGATGTGTTCTTTAATGAGTCCAAAGACAGGAAACTCAAAGGTTTTTCAGGATTATAGAGTTTGGAAAAACACTTAAAAGAGAACTCTCTCAGTTCCTTTTTCGTACAATAGTCTAATGAGACCGAAAAAGGGGTAAACTATCACTCGAAAGACACCCTTTCTGACCTTTTAATGAGTGTGAAAGGAAGCAAGGTCACTCGACAATCTTTTCATATTTAGAGAGTCTGAAAAGGGTTTAAAGATGACTCTAGGGGGGTTCCTTTTTCGTGTGGTGTCCATACAGGTCCGAAAAAGAGATAAAAGTTTACCCGGTTGCATTCTCATGTATTTACGAGCATGAGAAAGAACAAATACTAAGCTCGGTATGCCCCCAGCTTGAAAGCTGGTGGCTTAGCTCCAGAATGATCATCAAAGGCTAGAGACATGCCCCCCAAGCTTCAATTCATCCACTGACTTTGAGGTTGTCACCAGTTTCTGTGCTAGATGGAGAAAAAGGATACAGGTGGATGAAATGAAGTTTCAAAAGCGAGACCTAAGGAAAGACTCGACTTGACATCTACGAGATCTGGCGAAAGACTCAAATTGAAGGGAGAGGTGATTGTTTCATTTTTTAACGAGCTTGACACAGGAAAAGAACTATGCTCAAGGTTCCAGGTTCGATCCCCGGATTGTTGTTTCATTTTTTAACGAGCTTGCTATAGAGAAGAAAACTATGCTCAAAGCCTCTGTTTCATTTGTTAACGAGCTTTCCACAGAGAAGAGAAACTATGCTCGTGACTTCTGTTTCATTTTTTAACGAGCTTGCCACAGAGAGGAGAAACTATGCTCATGACCTCTGTTTCATTTTTTAATGAGCTTGCCACAGAGAAGAGAAACTATGCTCGTGGGTTTCGTCTGGATCATGGCTTCCAAGAGGATAATGGTCTGGAAGGGTACCATGTCAAGGGACAAAACTTGATCATGGCTTCCAAGAGATCTTCGTTGGATGGAAGAGAATCACTCTGGAAGGAACACATGTCGAGGGTCGTGACAGGGGTAAGGAGATCAGGCTCCAATAACCCTATTGAAGAGATCACCATGTCAACTACCAAATCCAAATTGTCAGAAGTTGAGGTCATGGGAGACAACGCCACATAATTGACATGCGGCGGGGTTGATACTGTCTGCATATAAGAACCACTTAGGGAGGTAACCCAGTCGGGGCCGATGAATGAAAGTTGATCAATAGTCACAATTCTTCAATCGTGAGGAAAATATATCACACAAAAAAGAGTGGATACAATAGCTTTCATAGCATAGACATAATCCCGCCCAAGGAGTAAAGTGAAATCCAAGGGTCTCGGACTACCATGACATCGATAAAGACAATTTTCCCTCCCAAAGTTACAGGAAACTGAGGAAGGATCCCTAAAGGTTGACTAGTTCTTCTGTTAAAATCTAACAGATTCTGTGTAACCGGTGCAAGTTGCGGACAACCCAAAGTGTACCAAGCAACAGAAGACAAAATACTAACGGACGCACCTTCATCTATCAGCGTTTGAGGAACGTCCCGACCATGAACCTATACTGTAATCTGGAAAGGAATGTGAGAGGGAAGACGAGGTCCAGTTAGCGCACCCCAATCAAAAAGGATGGCTTCAGTACTTGGAGGGGGTTCCACAGGAGGAGGAGGAATGCCCCCAGGCATGGTAGAGTATGTATTAACAAGAAAAACATGGGCAGTATCAGGTTTACTCTCTAGAAGGAGGGTAGGATCGACCAATGATTGGATCGGATCGACCAATGGTGGACTTGGATATACCACTTGGGTACTCTTCAGAGGAAGAGTGGGACTGACCGAGGAAGGGACTGGATCAGTCACTTTGGCACTCATCAAAGGAGGAGTGGGATCGATCGATGGCATAACTGAATCGACCACTTGAGTTTCATTCTCCAAAGGAAGAATGGGGTCAACGGGTGGAAACGGATCGACCACTTTGGTGTCACTCTCTAATGGGAGAGTGGGGTTGACCGAGGATGGAAAAACCACTTCGGTGTCACTCTTTTGATGAAGAGCGGGGCTGATCGATGACAGAACTGGATCAACTACTTGGGTTTGTGGTTCAATCAAGGAGGAAACTAGATTGACCACTTGATCAACCGGACTGACCGGGGATGGAACCGGATTGACCAGTCCATCAACCAATGATGGGTCGGAGGAAATCTTACGATAACCTTTTGGAAGTTGAAGTTTTTACAAAAGAGAAGAAGCCTCATCCATGCGAGGACAAAGGTGAGAGTAATGATTACCTTTACATAACATGCAAGGGAACTTGACAGTTTTCTTCTTCTTACCAACCTTAACATCACTAGTTGACGGGGTATCATTGACATGATTGACAGAGGCCAATGACGTGGAGGACCACATTTCTAAGACCTGGGTAAGACCGGGGCAATCCCTCAGAAAGTGGTCACCCTTACAAAGGCTGCAATGGAATTTGGGTTTTGGATTCTTCATTTTGATCTTGTTGACCTCATCAACACTCCCGGTACTATTAACAGTATCTGGTTTCTTAGAGCCAACATCGGATGTTATTGGGGCCTTGGTCCTTTTCGATCTCTTCTTCTTCTTCTCTTTCCATTTCTTCTTCTTCTGATCAACTTGGCTACTTGCTTTAGAGCTTTCACTAGGCGAAGAAGGAGAAATGGAAGGAGACTTAATGGGCGAAGAAGGCCAAAATTTGACATGAGGTTGATGTGTGTGTGGTGTATTGACATCCAAAGCATTAGGTGCAACTGAAACATTGGGAGGATTTGGGATCACCGGAGTGGGGAACAACCAAACTGGTAATCCAATAGTGAGTCCTGGAAGACTCAGTGTGGCAACATATGGAGGACCAAAGTTTCCAAATGAAGGAAAGGTATAAGGTTCCCTAGAAGAAGGGGTTCCTCCATTGGTACTCCCAGGATTCGATGCCATTAATACTGACTCGACCTAAGGTCCACTAAGTAAAAGAAACATCATACGCTAATAGAAATCTAAGAAGCACAACCAAGAAAACAAGACCTTCTTTTGATGACCGCACTAGTTGGTGATGAAATCCAACGTCGTGTGATCAAGTCCAGAAGGGGCGGGTATAGGGTGGAACAGTTACAGTGGTGACCTGCTTAACAGACTTACGCCTTGGTGCAAGCTTCCACGCAATAATTGTGGATTTAACATCCAAGGAGCCTGAGTGAGTTTGACCAATGTCTGCTCCAGGTACAGTGAGACTTCCCGTCACCGTCACCTGGTGTAAGACCCTAAAGATTACGGCCACTAAGGTTACCAATTCACAGTCAGCCCCTAGGCAGGAGCAATCGACAGTCCGATCTAAACATACGGGTAGGGTATCGAGCCCGAAATCAACTAAAAGGCTTCCACGCAGTAATTGTGGATTTACCTTGAAGCGATCCCCATAATATGATATGACCACCAAAATCAGTTAAACCACAGAGGGTTAGTCCCCGTAGCTCACCCTAATGCGACCTCGTGCATAACCCCTGTGTGAGAGGGGGATCCCAGTCAGACTTATACGATGATTGGATTTAACTCTCCCTAACTCAGGATGCTACTGTTTGTTTTGGAAACTTTGGAGAGTTATGCTCACAGCCTAATCCAAAGTACTAAGACTAATCTACTGTTGGTGGAGGATCCTAGAAAAGAAAAAGTTCTAAATAAATTTTAATTAGCGTTGATTTTTATAGCTGTTCTTTACTCAAAAAGGGGTGCATGGAAGTGAAACGAATGGAATTATGACTCAGTCCCAAAGATGCATAAAAAATGATAATCATTCATTTCTTTTCGATGAACATCTATCTAAGGGAGAGAGAGAGAGTTCTTTTCACTAACATGCACTAACGAGGAGTGTCCTCAAACAAGTTTTCTTCAATCAAATCCTGATGTGATGCTAAATCTTTTTGAGATGCCTTCTAACATGCACAATCAATCATGAAGATGATTTTTATTGTTTTCATATGAATAATGATCAATTCAACACAATGCTTGTCTTTTTTAATTATCATCTTGTATGAAGGAAAATCAAACTAGCACAAGCAAAAGTCATACAAACAATACACCCTTTCGTTGTAATTAAAACGACAAAGCGAAAGAAAAGAAACAATCAAAGAGAAAACAAAATTCAAACCCAAAAAGAAAAAATTGAAGAAAAATGATCTTGACTAAAATCAAAATGAAAGGATCTGTAGGCCTTTGATGACCTTCACCAGGGTTTTTACTCAGTTAAACAGAGAGAAAGACAATGCATGGGTCTTGGACTCCAAACAACAGAAAAACTCAATAACAATAGTGAAGAAGGCTACAAAATCCAAATAGTAAGATGTTCGTTCTTCAAAAAGACAGATGTCAAGGCTGGAAGAGAAGAAGCATTGACTCACAGGGTCACCCAACAGGAGAGACATAGAGGCAAAACCCAGAAAAAGAAATTCTAGAGGGTTTACTGGCCAAAAGAAGGCTGACGCTCTGTTGCCAAAGGAAAGGAGCGTTATAGCACTCTGTGCAAGGCTATTAGGGAGCGCTGGCGCTCTGTTAACACAGGGACAGGGGCATCAGGTTCAAAAACTCCCAAAAAATGTCAAAAATTCAAAAATTGCAGTTCAATTTCGACAATTAAGCTAAGTATGATGGGTTAGGGAGCCAATCAGCTCATGAAACCAATCAAAAGAGGAGTGGACCAGGTCTGAAACAATCAAGGGGTAGAACTAGGTCAATGAGCAGAAATAAAAACAATAAGTTTCGATTTGAGGCTATCTCCCCAGTTGAGTCGCCAGTTTCTGTTGTAGGAAAATCTCCCTGCAGACAGGTAGTTTGCCTCAAAGAGCTTGACCCTAACTCTAAGACATAAAATTCTTAACGTGGACACTGACTTCCTTTCAAATCTATTCAAACTAACACATGAGAAGGGAGGAGAACAAAAGTACCTCTTTATCGACGTTTGTCCCTGCACGCTCCAAATCGAGCTCCGAACTCTCGCTCCTTGCTGAGTCCTATAGGCAAACAAGGTACGACCACTTCCTACTCTATTGATATTAGCTTGAAAACAGATCTATCTATCAATGATAAGTTCATGTAACATTAGACAAACTAGAAAGAAACAGGCCAAGCGTGTCATATTGATGAGAATAATGACAACAGTACTTACAATCGTAGATGCAAATGCGATAGCTTTGTCAAGTCCCCTTTGTCTAACCCTTGCCTGAAAGATCCACAACCTGGATAGCAGCAGCTTCACTGATCGCTCTCCTTTGGCTAACTGTGTGTTTCCTATGAGATCATAGGTTTCATGCTAGCAATTCTTCCCCCAATCAGCTCTGTTCCAGCACCACTTATGAGATCATAAGTTTGGTGTCATTCTCCATTGCCATTCCTCTTTCACCATCAGAAAGCTTGTTTATATAGCCTTGGAGAGGCTCTAACCACTTGAGATATCCTTGGGGAAGTTGAGGATTTTCCTCCTTCAGTTGAGGATCTGCCCTAAGATCATGGCTGGACTAGGGATTTGAATCCAGCTGCCTTCCAAGAATGAAAGGATCCTTCCCCCATTCATCTCAACAACTGCCCAGAATAGGTAGCGCTCCCTCAAAAGGACCATCAGAGTGCTGTAGCGCTCCCTAGTAGGCTTTAGGGGGGCACCAACGCTCTCAAAATCTATAACGCTCCCTCAAAAGGGCCAGGGGAGCTTTATAACGCTCCCTGACAGTGTAAGGGGGAGCGTCGGTGCTCCGAGAAGAGGTATAGGGGAGCACTCTCCTTCAAAAGCTCAGTTTTTGAGGTGCTTTCAGATGGAAAAAGGGTTGCAAGCCTGCTGACTCATTTCTCCTCTTCCAAATCAGATGTTTGAGGTGTTTTAAGTGTCCTTTTCATGTCGTTATAGGCACGACATAGGCATCATGGAAATATGCTTTGTTTGATGTTTTACGACACTTGTGAGCAACATGCGACACTTGCGACCTTGTGAGCAAAATGCAACACGTGTGACCTTTGTAATGACGACACTTGCGACACTATCAAAGTGAGTAATTTCGATGTGTAACAACTTCTTCTTAGCCTAGCTGTGTTTTGACACATATACGTGGGTTTTTGCTGGAAGGTCACGTACATACGCATGTTGTTCTTCTGCAAGCTACGTACATACACACTTTTCCCTTAAACAGTCGCGTACATCAACCTTTCTTTCTTGATTGATGGGTTTGGTGGTTTCTCAGTAGGTTTTGATGATTGTTGAGTCTTCTTGGGTCTCTATAGTGACTGTTAAGTGTCTGTGGAATGACAAGAAACCTGTCTTTGGTTGAATTTTTGGGCAGTGCCTTTCTCATCATATTTTCATTTTAATTGTCCTTGTACATTGGGCTGGGTGTTTTGCTCCTTGATATTCTACTTGGGTTGTCTCTGTCTATACACAGTAGAGTCTTTATATCAAGCTGCTATTCAATCCTTGCATTTTCATTTTTCTTATATTGAAAATACAAAAAATATTAGGCATTTTACATTGATTGGAATTTTGATCTCTTGAGTCTTTGTCATTTATCTTAGTGCATGTAAAGAAAGATTGCATTTTTATTTAGAATTGTAGAATTGAATTGAAAATTGCATTTTTAGGGAGCATATCATTTATTGGAAATTGAAGTTAGGACTTTGCATTGTATTCATATTCATTTACTTTATTTTCCGAGTCATAACATCACTAGTTTCACGACCCTTTTGAGTAAGCAAGGCCATTAAAATTAACACTATAATTTAAAATTGATTAGTAACGATTTTATTTTCTAGGGTACACAAACTAGCTTAGGATTTAGTGCCTTGGAATAGGATTTTGTGAGTAAACTTCTCCAAGTCTATTAAATCAACATATGTGTCTGACTAAGGGAGTGGATAAATCCATTGTATAATCGGTAATATCAGGACGCTCCACTTACACCGGAGTTAAGCATGAGGTCGTATGAGGTCGGTTGAAGGGATATCCCCCCGATACCTTCTTAGCGTTAGAGATATTTCTGGGGATATATTCATATCTGGGGATCTTTCTAGTGCCCTTACCTCCGTGAGAGGCAGTGATTTCAAGGTTTTAGGATTTTCTACCCTGACCATACAGTGGACGTGACTTACGACTGTTCTCTTGTGCATTGATTATACTGTGGTTGATTATTTTCTTGACTTAGGTACCACATAGGTTACTTACAAGGGTTATTATGTAAGTACCCTGGGTCAGATAAGGGTCAGACAAAACACAACCTTTATGGAGGATTGCCTCTCTGAGGGGATCTGACCGAATCGTTGTTAATCCCATGAGAGCCCTTATAACTAATTATGATACCTCCGATATTTAGCAGGGAGTCTCATGCCCCTCTTGGGTGAGGCATACCTACTTTAGGGATGGAGGCCCCTTTCAACCACTTTATCATGTTTGTGTGCATATTGGCCGTCTGATTATTTTTGGTGTGCTCTTTGATTATTAGTTGAACTTAGGATTTCATACTAAGTTCTCATTGTCATGGATAATGGATTTCCTATGACTCCCTCCTTTATCTCTACCCCCCCATGATTTTCACTCATTTCATGGGGACAAATCTGTCCTCTTTTCCTAATGGTATGAAGAATCATGACACTCAGTCCATGCCTTGGGTCTCTAATCATTTTCCTATTGATACGCCAAACGTGCCTTCACCCTTTCCATCCTTTGCCTGGCCCACTTATATGAATCCTAGTTTTGGATCTGGGGGAACCATGGCCTCGTCGTCTACGTCTTCATTCGATAGGAGTCATGCCCCTCATCCAACTCTCACTGTGGGAGGTTAGAACCTCCCCACCTACGGATCCAGTCCTAACCATCTTTTTTCAGGAGCCAATACTCAAATGGGTGGTTATTCTACTTATTACACCCCAACCGTGTATCCTTTGTCTGCCATGCCAGTTCCTACAAACACTTTTCCCATGGAGGGTCTACATATATCCCCGGGTCTGTCATACAAGGGGAATCGATTTTACGGTTCATGATACCCTCTTCACGGAACCCCTTCACATGGGGGAAACATATATCCTCACTTGAATAATCCTTATCATACTTCTGTCTTTTCAGAGAATTCAATGATGATGCACGCACAAACCTATATAGATCAATTAGGCAGAGGATACTACCTTTCCGGACAGGGACATGGTGTAAACCAAGACCCTTCCCGACCTGCAATGTTTCAAAACCAATCTTTCTCAGGACCTTGGTGTCAAATGCCACAACTCACCACCACCACTAGTCTAGTCACTGCTAGTCATACTGGAGCTCCATCACCAACCACTGCTAGTCATGTTGGATATTGGTTGACGACCTCTGTAAGTCATGTTGAATACCCGCAACTAGCTGCTACTAGTCATGCTGGGGGAATCACTCTAGTCACCACGAGTCATATTGATGTCACATATCCAACCTATGTATATCATGTGGGAGACGACTTTCTCACCTCTACCAGTCACGCTGAGAGCATGTCACGAGACATTGTAAATGACACTGGGGGCATTCATACGATTGAGAAGCCTAGACATCTTAGACGTAAGCCTAAATTCCTTTATAGGACTTGCGAAGGAAATCACCTTACTCGTTTGTGTCCTGCTACTGTTGGGATACCAGAAGCGTGGTTCTCACCTGAGGGCCCTTCGGGTTCTGAGACGTATGCGGTTTCCCCACACCCTGTTTCTCCTTTGATTGAAATGACAGTCATTCTGATGTAATCCTCTCTTGACCACAACCCCATTGTCGAGGGTGATGTGTCTCCTGTCCCTGTTATCACACATCCTATTCAACTCAAAGTTGAAGAAGTGTTCGCACCAGTGCAACCTCTGGTCAATCCAACTCTCCTTTTAGAGGGTGATTCATCCTTCAACCATGTCATTAACAATTCTGATACCACACATTCTGAACAAGAGAGAGTTTTACTCTCTCCGAGTACTCTCCCTCCAAGTCCTGGATAAGTTCCCTTTTATTGGGATGGTCTTGTGGGGTATCCAATGCCTCCTCCTATGTCCTTTCAAGTAAGAGACATTATCTGATATATCATGGGTAAGGTAGCCTCCACTAGAACTTTATCCTCCTCGACTTGGATATATTTGGGTTTCCCTAAGATTGTGTTATCTATTTGTAAAATATTGACATTCCACAGAAGTCCACCACGGGAGCCTTGGCCTCCTCCATGACATACTGCCTAGAAACTCCCAAGCGAGTCTAATTTAATCTCTTTTACGACTCGTCTAAAAAGAGAAAATATTTTCGAGTGAATTTGTCCCTTTCACACTTGTTAAGTTGGACTTGAAAGGTCGTGAGTCTTAGATAAGCTCATTTCCGACTCGTTTTCAAAAAGCGAAAACATTGCCGAGTGAACTTGTCTCTTTCACACTCATAAATTGGATTTGAAAGGACATCTATTTGGTGCAAGTTTATCCCTTTTTCAAACCAAGTAGACTAATATTATGAAAAATGACATTTTTTGGCGTTAATTTGTGATTGCATCTCATGCCCTTGCTTGTAGTATTGAGACTATTTCCAGTTCTCGCTTTGCATTATAAACAATCTGCCTCAACAGTTTTGCATGCTCAACCAAGCAGAGCCTCATTTATATCCTTTGCAACTTGACACCCTATACCCAGGAGGGAACATTCCCCCTAGTGTCCATGTCCTGCATGAGCATAGGTATGTTCCACTACTGGAACTAGTTTTGCTTACTTGAGACACTCGTTTCCTCCTTTGTATGATAACATTCATTTGACTATGAAAAAACAAAAAAAGACTGGTGGGAAGGGAGTATTATCTTATATTGGAAGAAATCGTGTCACGTTTGAATAGAGCACAAATTTATTGAGTCCACTTGTCATCATAATTTTGGGTTGAGCATGGCCTTAGGAAGATAATCTCGTTACAAAGAGTTTAATCACCTGACTGCTTACTCTTCTAGTCCCTATGGAGAGTTTGATTGATGCCTCTTGCATATCATGGTGTCATCATTGAGTTTATGCTACCAGAGTCTTCCATATGTCTCATTCTCTTGTTCAAAGGATGTCTATCAACCTGTGTCGGTCATTTCTCAGAATTCTTGACTTTGCATGTTGACCATACCCTTAGTTTGTCTCAGAATCACATGAAGCTGTAGTCCTATTACGCACCCTGGTCCTACTTTCCTCATTGGTAGGTAACCTTGAACCCAACAATCAAAATTTCATCATTGGTCATTGACTGGGTAGTTTACCTTGTTTTCAATGACAACACATCTATTTACACATTGGGATTCGTGTAGTGCCTTGGATTCCATTATCCTTATTGGTGGTTTCCTCACCTTTGTCAACAATTTTCCTCATTGGCTGCTATTTAGAGGGTCTTTTTCATGTACCACTTTCACTTGGCACATGCTAAAGACTCACAGGGTCGTGGGTTCGTGAACATGTTCTTTGTCCGATTTCCTCCAAATCAGCAAGCTCCTGCTTTGTACCTCATGTTGAATGATGAGAGATGCCTTAATGCTCTCCTTTCAGCAGGTCTCCTTCCATCAAATTCAACTCATCTATTATGGAAACGAGACCTAGAGTCCTATGAGTACCTAGAGGCTTGAAGTCATTAGTGGCAGGTCCTCTCACCATCGACAGTTGGGAATACATCAATGTCTCCTAATCGATGGATTCTTAAAGTGTTCGACCCCAGCTCATTTATTCAAACTTGAAAGAATGTACTCAGTGCCTTGATACCTACTTTCATCATTGATAGGTTGTCTCGCGTTTGTTAACAATATACCTCAATGACCGATAATCAAACAAAGTCTCATTGTGTTCGACCTCAACTCCTTTATTCACATGATGTAGACTTGCACCTTTGGCAGATTATGTAGAAGACTTGAAGACATCAATATGTAGCCACAACTTTCCTGAGTTGTTGCCACCTTTTTCATTGGACCAGTACCTGTGTGACTTAAGTGATCATGGGAGATTAGATTGTACTCCATTGTATATGGATATCTTCAGATTGATTTTGAGACTGGTTTTATTGGGTCTTGTTCATGACTATGACAACCTTTGGCATGTAAACACATTTGTATTCGCCTATTCATGGCCATGGACAGTTGTTTGGTATATTTTCACATGGATCCGCAGTGAAATTCAAATTGGAAGCCATGTATGCAAAGTCAATACAGATTGTAATGAGAAACTAGTTCTTCCAGCTGGGTCCCCATTACTCCACTTATGGGTTTTTTATAATGTATTTCGGTCATCACAGATACTCCTCTATCCTCAGACATTAGGGGGCATCTATTATAGAAATATTTGCCTCACCCCATGAAATCTTGCACATAAGGCCTTTTTCCATTTCCCTATGCAGACTTGTAATCCCTTTTTGCAAATCCTAGAGCTAAAAATACAATTTTCCACATATACGCACCTTTCCTACTATACAACATGCGTATACGTAGGTTGCACCACTACAACTCGTGTACATCGAGAAATGTTCCCAAAAATGAAAAATGGTGTCGGGTTTCCATGTCACGTCACAAGATCAATGATCCTCGACCTTCCATATACTGGAAACGTTCCGAATCGGCCCTTCAGTTCCACTTGAAGGCTATAAAAGGGCCAAATATGAGCTATGCAAAGAGAGAGAAATAATTCAACTTTTAGAGAAAAGTTACTCTGGAGGAATTATTCACTTCACATTGAGTCTGCATCCATTTATCCTTTAAGTCTGAACACATTGTTCATCCCCCAAGATCTTCCCTTATTGATTGAGAACTCCATTGTCTCTCTTACATGAGATTGCCTTTTGTGGATGATTGAAGTGTTCGAGGCCGAGATGGAAGGAACTCAGTTTCTCAGTTCTGAACCGTGCCGACACAGAAGTGTGTAACTTATTCACTTCTTCTGATTATATCTTAATAGAAATACTCTTTTCTCGTCCAATTGACATGTTACAAATATTTGAATTATTATTCCATGGACATATTTGTTATGAATGTTGATGTATTATGCTATTGAATGTGCTAACATCATATATTATCACCATATGCTTGCATTTCTTGGTTGTTGAGGACTAGTTGCAGGTATATTGCTTTGGGTCAAGTGCTCAACGATGGACTTCATCGAACATCTGGACGAGGTAGGTCTTTTATCTTGTCTTGCTAGAATATTTGTTTATATAGCATACTTGAAAATATAGTTGATATCTACAGTCATTTACATCTGTTGTGGTTTACCCCTAGCCATAGAGATATTTTCCTCATAACAACAAGATTTGGGGAACCAAAATATTTCCAAGCATTCACAAATAAGATGCTAACATAGGCACCTTCATCTATTATAGTGTTAGGAATATTCCTATCACAAACCTGCACAATGATTTGGAAAGGCACGCAAGAAGGAAGATAGGGTTATTTCAAATGATTCCAATTAATAGAAATCATCTGATTGCTTGAAGGGGGTGCCATCGAGACAGGTGGAGTGCCCCTTTGTCTGGTTGAATCAATATTAATGAGGTAGACATGAGCGACATCCTCACTCTTTGAATGAGGAGTGGGATCGACCGATGATGGAACCAGATCGACCACTTTGGTTGCACTCTTCAAGGGAGGAGTGGGATTGATCGATGATGAAACTGGATCGATCACTTGGTTTTTTCTTTTCATATGAAGTGTGGGGATGATTGATGACAAAAATGGATCAACTACTTGGGTTAGTGGTTCAACCAAGGATGTAACCAGATTGACCACCTGATCAACTAGACTAACCGGGGATGGAACCAGATTGACCAGTCCATCAACTAATGACGGTTTTGGAGAGATATTATGATAACCATTTGGAAGTTGAATCTTTTCGAAAAGATAAGAAGCCTCATCCATATGAGGGAAAAGGTGAGAGTAATGATCACCTTCACATAACATACAAGGAAATTTGGTAGTTCTATTCTTCTTACCAACCTTAATGTCACTAGTTGATGGGGTGTCACCAAAATGTTCAACATGAGTTGATGACATGGAAGACCACATTTCTAAGACCTTGGAGAGACCAGGGAAATCCCTCAGAAAGTGGTCACCCTTACAAAGATTGCAAGGGAATTTTTGTTTGGGATTCTTCATTTTAGACTTGTCGACTTTATCAACACTCCCAATACAATTAAAAATAGTTGGTTGCTCAGATCCAACATGACCTGATGCAGTTGGAGGCTTGGTCTCTTTCTGATTCTTCCCCTTCTGTTTCTTCTTCTTCTTATCAACCTGGCTACTTGATTTAGAGATTTCACTAGGTGAAGAAGGAGAAAGAGACCTAATAGGTGAAGAAGGCGAAAGGTCAACATGAGGTTGATTTGTGGGTGGTGTGATTACATATGAAGCATTGGGTGCATTCAAATCACTGGGAAAAGTCGAGATCATTGGAGTGGGGAACAACCAAACCGATAGCCCGATGGTGAGTCCCAGAAGACTCAGTGTGGAAATTCATGGAGGACCAACATTTCCAAAAGAAGGAAATGCGAAAGGTTCCTCTAGAAAAGGGGGTTCTTCATTGGTACTCCTAGGAATTGATGTCATTAACACTAACTCAACCTAAGGTACACCAAGGAAAAAAATAGCACACACTACAAATATAACAAGCAAACAATCAAACAAACCTTCCCACAATGAAACCACTAGTTGGTGATGAAATCTAACATCACGAGATCAATATAGGAAGGGGATGGGGTAGAGTGTGTGGATCAGTTACGTTGGCAACCTACTTAATGGACTTACACCTTGGTGCAAGTTCCCACATGGTTTTATCTATGGGTGTACCCTCCAAGGAGCCCAAGTGATTTTGAACAACATATGTTCTAGGTACAACAAAGACTCCCCTTCATCGTCACTTTATGTATCAACCCTACAGATATAGGCCACTAAGGTTACCAAATTGCAGTCAGTCTCCAGGTGAGTACAATCGCAGTAGGGAAGGAACGTATGGGAAATATAACAAGTCCAAAATTCTTCAAGAGAACTAAAGACAAGTGGACCAGAATACTACTGAGAACCCTGAATGAATTAGAGATTCACGAAGCTCCGATACCAAATGAAACTAGTTATTTCTTAGGAAGAACCCCCATTATACGATCTTTCTGCTACGTGGGTTAAGCTTCAAAGGGGAAATATCCATTTCTCTCCCGCATGCGACCTCGTGTTTAACCCCTGTGTGAGAGGGGGATCCTGATTATGCTTATACGATAAATTGGATTTACCGCTCCCTAGCACAAGATTCTATGTTTGTCTGATGGATTTCGAAAGTTATCCTCACAACCTATTCCAAATCCCTACACTTTAAGCTAATGTAGGTTCACTACCAGACAATATAAAAGTGTCTGATCAATTTGATAAGTGCTTCATTTTAGAGATGTTGTTTACTCAAGGGTGAAAAAGTGAACTTATGATGTTTTAGACTCGACTCCAAAAGAATGCAGAATAATGAGATGAAAATCTTTTTCTTCAATGAATTCTACATACGGGATGGAGAAGAGGTTCAACTTTATTCAACAAAAACACCCAATTCCCAAATGCAATTTTCTAAATGAAATATACTACACTACCCAAAAGCAAGAACACAATTATCTTCTTTATTTGATTTTAAAAGAAAGCAAATGAAAATCCCTTAATGCTTCATTACTTTCAATCAAAATGAAAGAGTCAGATCCAGATACAAAAGACATGAAGAAAAAAGGATTTCAAACAAAGCATGCACTCATAGGATAATGGGAACTAAAATAAAAAAATATGATAACTCACTAAATCAAGGACTCGACAATCGGCAAGCATTCAAGGAATACAAGAAAGTTCAGAGAAGAATGAAAAAATTGATAAGGAGAAAGAGAAATCACTCAAATGTCTTGAAAAAACAAGAAACAAGAAAGAGTAATCTAAGCTAGGTTGTGGTAAGCATAAATTCTCAAATCGTTCAAAGAAGAAATATTTGAAAAGTAACTTAATACTAACAAAACTTTGCATACTTTTTCAATCAATCAGATAACCAAAAACTTCACAAGACTCAAACCAAACCAAGAAAAACAAGGTGAATCAATCTCACAATTTGGAAAAGGTTGAAAGCTCAAAGAAGAAAAGGAAATAAGTGATAGGAACCAAATCCTCAATCCAAACAAAGTCACAAGAAAAAGTACAAACTCTGGGAAAAAGACCTCCAACAAAGGGTTGAGAAAAACAAGGAAAATCCCCTAGATCTACCCAAAACTAGAGAGCAACACTTCCTAAAAAAAAGAGACAAAGTGCTATAGCGCACCCTAAGAGACTAAAGAGGAGAACTGATCATATAACCAACACTCTGATAGCCACTCTAGGGGAGCACTATTCCTGTATATGCTTGCAAAAGAGCGTAAAAAAGAAAAAAATCAACAAAAACTGGCTTGGTAACTATAACTACTGCTTGATGAAGCAGAGGAAAGAGGGAAGGCTCATAAACAATCAATCAAACAAGATCAAACAAGGCAAAGGTTCAAATGATCCAAGGAAAGACAAGTCAATGTCCCTCCCTAGTGGAGTAACCAATTTCTATTACAGAATAATTCCCTTGTAGACAGGCGAATTTTCCCTTGGACTATAGACCCCTAATACCAATACAAAAAAACACAAGTGGACACTAACATCCCTTTGAATCTTGTTTAACCAATAAAAAATATAGAGAAGGAGAAATAGTGTGATGCACCTTGTTTCAAAGTTTTTCCACACTGCTTCCCATTCGAGCTTGACCTCCAAACTCCTTTTCACAACTTGATACCTACAATGCAATGGACAACAAAGAGAATCAAATAACTCCTATTCTACAAGATTAGATCAAACAAATTCATCTACAAAGATCAAAATAACAATAGACAAGCACATGCAAGAATACAAAAGCTTGAAGGGAATAGTCCAAGCATATTCAAATGAGAATCCAAAGAGAATACTTACAAACATGGATGATGATGAAGCAATCCTCCAATCTCTCCTCGTCCAACCCTTGCATGATGCTCTCAAGATCATAAGTTTGATATCTAAAAGCTTCTCCTTTCTCCTTGGAATGACCTCCTTTTATAGGCTTGGGAGGCTCAACCACCATGAGTATATTTGGGGATTATTTGAGGATATGAATCCTTTACGTTAGGATATGATCCTAGGATATTTCCATAGGATAAAATTCGATCCAACCCAACCTCATCTCTAAGAGTTGGCCTTCATTAAGAGGTGGGATTCTCCAAATTTCCTCTAACCAAAATCATCATTCCCCTATAGTTAGAGACAAAGAATTGATACTAGATCATCTCTCTCTACATAAGGTAAAGGGGGATTTGATCTATGGGGTAGAACCCCCCCAACATGGCCAGGGGTGCGCTAACCTTCAAAAATACCCAAAAAATGGTTGATTTTTCAAGTAAAAAGTGTGTTTCTAGTTTGAAATGATGGGTTTCTTCTTCCAATATGACTTACGGATCATGGAAAATTATCTTTGATGGTTTAAAGGGGTTAAAACACATATAAACACATATAAAAGTGCATGTGACACTTAGTAAGGTGCATAGAACACTTGATGACACTTGCGACACTTAACAAGGTGCATATGACACTTTTACGACACTTGTGACACTTAGGGTGAGATACTTAAGTGCGATATTTTGAGGTATAACAACAAGTTGTCCACATCTTTTCTGACATCAAAAACCAGGTCGTGTAATATCGCCACTGAGTTGTGAAATATTGAGCATGAAGCACAATTCGAGCATGAATGAAGCTGGCCCAGAGGCTCTTCCAAGTGAGCGGGGTTTCCTCCAAAGGTGGAAAGGGGATAGAGGGTGGTGGAAAGGAGATGAAGGGTGGTGGCAAGGAGATGGAGGGTGGTGGCAAGGAGATAGAATTCTCAGGTGAGTTCGCTAGGTGGACCATGGTTGGTTGTGAAGAAGCGACCAAATTCTGGATTGGGCCAGGAGCGAAGCCCAAAGAATTTCCATGGAGGTCAAACCACTCCACATGACAAGCCCAAGGCGAATACAGAGGTAGAAGGCAGTTCTGACCCAGAGAGGACTGGGTGGAGGAGGAAGGAGAAGAGCTAGGTGAAAGAGCAAGAAAAAACAGGGGATGGCTAGCCATACTCACTTTGTTCTGATACCAGACATGGCCTTGTTTTGGCTTCCCACGAAGTTGAGGCATATCCAACAGGAAGAAAGAGGAAGACAATGCAACAGAGGCTGGCTAGTTAGAGAGAAATAATGAAGGAGTAGAGAGAAACTAGACGAGCCAGTAGTGGGGGGTGAAGACCAGAGAGGGATGAAAACTAAAGGGTTGTTCAACAAGAAGATAAGAGGCATGCTGGTCCATATGAGGAGCGGAAAAATAATAATAAAACTATAATGGATGGTCGCACATGCCTCAGCATAGGTGACAACCAATGTCATTCCTCCATCGCCCAGACGGAAATATAGAGGAGGGTACATTGGAGAATTTAGTTGAGGGCTCACATAAATGAATGTTGTAATCACTCATCGAGGGTAATAAAAGTTGAGGGGAGTTGCATGTGCCGATCACGTGGCTTGCATAGGTTTGGAAGGAAACAACCTCTCCAATGGACGCATGGGACCCACTGACACCCCATCTGGGATACATGCTCCTCAAATTATTTAAATTGCATTGAAACATTATATAAGACCAACTTGATTTAAGAGGTAATGGAGACTTGCAAGCATCGAATTTCATTTACATTTAAATACACCCATACTCTCATCACCTACAATTTTTTTAAGTAAACTTGTCCAATATAAATGACATGAATCAACATTTTCTACTTACACACTTATGGATGAAACAAACATTGTTTCAAATTTGATAATTTTGAACATTGCCATCAATTGTCACTTTCAAACTGGGAGAATGGGTTATGCATTCAAAGTGTTTGAAGGAATGGAAGAACATGGGTATGTTACAAGTGTCATAACCTTAAACACCCTCATCAAAGGGATTCAAAAGAATGGTAGGATGGAGGACATTGTTAAGGGCTTCCTAATTCATCATAGTATATCCATACTTCATGTTTTAGGCTATTTAGATTGACAATTGAACTTGATTGTTTTTGAGTAATGGAAATGAGAAAGAGAATAATGATTTCGATATAGAATGAAAACAAATGTATAATATTCATGCTCAATCCATATCAATTTGCATGAAATGTGATTTCTAGGCTTGCACTCCTGTATGGATATATGTATGTGAGGCCAAAGAGTTTGTTAAGATTCATAAGAATTCTAAAAACATTAATAATGATGATAAACAATAACCTACCAAACCGATCCCAATATCCACACCAACTCATGTTGGCTTCAAATTATGATAACCTAAGTTCAAGGAAAGGATGTTGAATTCTCATATGTTTGATGACTTATTTAAATGACTGCCAAGTGGATGAATTTGTAGTTTTCTATTGGGAGACAAAAAAAATATGAATAGGGGGCTCACATAAATTCCCCTTCAAATAAATGTGTTTAAACCCCACCCACAAATTCCCTCATAACAAGTGAATAACTAGTTATCTACATGATTGCCAACTAAAGAAAATGAAACCGAACGCTTGACGTTTGACATGATGTCAACTAAGGAAAGTGAAACCCAACGCTTGACCTTTGGCATGATGTCAACTAAGGAAAATGAAACCCAACGCTTGATCTTTGACATGATGTAAAAAATTATACAAGTTATTTCATTGAGCAATCCATTAGTCTTCCTAAATTAGGTGGCTCAATAGACAATTTTAACAAAAGATGCTAAGATAACCAAAATTTTGAAATCTCTTTTATATGTTTTAAAAGTATTTGTTTTATTATACTTGTAGAAACCAAATATCAAATCAGGGTCAATGCATTTGATGACCCACCATGTCTTTTCCCATATTATGGAAGCCTTTTAAATGTCTTGCTGCACATCAAACCCACAATCGGGTGTCCAAGGATCTCCACAAAACACTCTGTCAGCCTTATCTACAAGTACATAGTTATAAGAACTCTGTTGCAACTTCAAACTTGATTTCCATTCAATTT
>ML792892.1:412183-427761 GCA_009831015.1 Picea engelmannii | reverse complement strand
TTTTACATTGATTGGAATTTTGATCTCTTGAGTCTTTGTCATTTATCTTAGTGCATGTAAAGAAAGATTGCATTTTTATTTAGAATTGTAGAATTGAATTGAAAATTGCATTTTTAGGGAGCATATCATTTATTGGAAATTGAAGTTAGGACTTTGCATTGTATTCATATTCATTTACTTTATTTTCCGAGTCATAACATCACTAGTTTCACGACCCTTTTGAGTAAGCAAGGCCATTAAAATTAACACTATAATTTAAAATTGATTAGTAACGATTTTATTTTCTAGGGTACACAAACTAGCTTAGGATTTAGTGCCTTGGAATAGGATTTTGTGAGTAAACTTCTCCAAGTCTATTAAATCAACATATGTGTCTGACTAAGGGAGTGGATAAATCCATTGTATAATCGGTAATATCAGGACGCTCCACTTACACCGGAGTTAAGCATGAGGTCGTATGAGGTCGGTTGAAGGGATATCCCCCCGATACCTTCTTAGCGTTAGAGATATTTCTGGGGATATATTCATATCTGGGGATCTTTCTAGTGCCCTTACCTCCGTGAGAGGCAGTGATTTCAAGGTTTTAGGATTTTCTACCCTGACCATACAGTGGACGTGACTTACGACTGTTCTCTTGTGCATTGATTATACTGTGGTTGATTATTTTCTTGACTTAGGTACCACATAGGTTACTTACAAGGGTTATTATGTAAGTACCCTGGGTCAGATAAGGGTCAGACAAAACACAACCTTTATGGAGGATTGCCTCTCTGAGGGGATCTGACCGAATCGTTGTTAATCCCATGAGAGCCCTTATAACTAATTATGATACCTCCGATATTTAGCAGGGAGTCTCATGCCCCTCTTGGGTGAGGCATACCTACTTTAGGGATGGAGGCCCCTTTCAACCACTTTATCATGTTTGTGTGCATATTGGCCGTCTGATTATTTTTGGTGTGCTCTTTGATTATTAGTTGAACTTAGGATTTCATACTAAGTTCTCATTGTCATGGATAATGGATTTCCTATGACTCCCTCCTTTATCTCTACCCCCCCATGATTTTCACTCATTTCATGGGGACAAATCTGTCCTCTTTTCCTAATGGTATGAAGAATCATGACACTCAGTCCATGCCTTGGGTCTCTAATCATTTTCCTATTGATACGCCAAACGTGCCTTCACCCTTTCCATCCTTTGCCTGGCCCACTTATATGAATCCTAGTTTTGGATCTGGGGGAACCATGGCCTCGTCGTCTACGTCTTCATTCGATAGGAGTCATGCCCCTCATCCAACTCTCACTGTGGGAGGTTAGAACCTCCCCACCTACGGATCCAGTCCTAACCATCTTTTTTCAGGAGCCAATACTCAAATGGGTGGTTATTCTACTTATTACACCCCAACCGTGTATCCTTTGTCTGCCATGCCAGTTCCTACAAACACTTTTCCCATGGAGGGTCTACATATATCCCCGGGTCTGTCATACAAGGGGAATCGATTTTACGGTTCATGATACCCTCTTCACGGAACCCCTTCACATGGGGGAAACATATATCCTCACTTGAATAATCCTTATCATACTTCTGTCTTTTCAGAGAATTCAATGATGATGCACGCACAAACCTATATAGATCAATTAGGCAGAGGATACTACCTTTCCGGACAGGGACATGGTGTAAACCAAGACCCTTCCCGACCTGCAATGTTTCAAAACCAATCTTTCTCAGGACCTTGGTGTCAAATGCCACAACTCACCACCACCACTAGTCTAGTCACTGCTAGTCATACTGGAGCTCCATCACCAACCACTGCTAGTCATGTTGGATATTGGTTGACGACCTCTGTAAGTCATGTTGAATACCCGCAACTAGCTGCTACTAGTCATGCTGGGGGAATCACTCTAGTCACCACGAGTCATATTGATGTCACATATCCAACCTATGTATATCATGTGGGAGACGACTTTCTCACCTCTACCAGTCACGCTGAGAGCATGTCACGAGACATTGTAAATGACACTGGGGGCATTCATACGATTGAGAAGCCTAGACATCTTAGACGTAAGCCTAAATTCCTTTATAGGACTTGCGAAGGAAATCACCTTACTCGTTTGTGTCCTGCTACTGTTGGGATACCAGAAGCGTGGTTCTCACCTGAGGGCCCTTCGGGTTCTGAGACGTATGCGGTTTCCCCACACCCTGTTTCTCCTTTGATTGAAATGACAGTCATTCTGATGTAATCCTCTCTTGACCACAACCCCATTGTCGAGGGTGATGTGTCTCCTGTCCCTGTTATCACACATCCTATTCAACTCAAAGTTGAAGAAGTGTTCGCACCAGTGCAACCTCTGGTCAATCCAACTCTCCTTTTAGAGGGTGATTCATCCTTCAACCATGTCATTAACAATTCTGATACCACACATTCTGAACAAGAGAGAGTTTTACTCTCTCCGAGTACTCTCCCTCCAAGTCCTGGATAAGTTCCCTTTTATTGGGATGGTCTTGTGGGGTATCCAATGCCTCCTCCTATGTCCTTTCAAGTAAGAGACATTATCTGATATATCATGGGTAAGGTAGCCTCCACTAGAACTTTATCCTCCTCGACTTGGATATATTTGGGTTTCCCTAAGATTGTGTTATCTATTTGTAAAATATTGACATTCCACAGAAGTCCACCACGGGAGCCTTGGCCTCCTCCATGACATACTGCCTAGAAACTCCCAAGCGAGTCTAATTTAATCTCTTTTACGACTCGTCTAAAAAGAGAAAATATTTTCGAGTGAATTTGTCCCTTTCACACTTGTTAAGTTGGACTTGAAAGGTCGTGAGTCTTAGATAAGCTCATTTCCGACTCGTTTTCAAAAAGCGAAAACATTGCCGAGTGAACTTGTCTCTTTCACACTCATAAATTGGATTTGAAAGGACATCTATTTGGTGCAAGTTTATCCCTTTTTCAAACCAAGTAGACTAATATTATGAAAAATGACATTTTTTGGCGTTAATTTGTGATTGCATCTCATGCCCTTGCTTGTAGTATTGAGACTATTTCCAGTTCTCGCTTTGCATTATAAACAATCTGCCTCAACAGTTTTGCATGCTCAACCAAGCAGAGCCTCATTTATATCCTTTGCAACTTGACACCCTATACCCAGGAGGGAACATTCCCCCTAGTGTCCATGTCCTGCATGAGCATAGGTATGTTCCACTACTGGAACTAGTTTTGCTTACTTGAGACACTCGTTTCCTCCTTTGTATGATAACATTCATTTGACTATGAAAAAACAAAAAAAGACTGGTGGGAAGGGAGTATTATCTTATATTGGAAGAAATCGTGTCACGTTTGAATAGAGCACAAATTTATTGAGTCCACTTGTCATCATAATTTTGGGTTGAGCATGGCCTTAGGAAGATAATCTCGTTACAAAGAGTTTAATCACCTGACTGCTTACTCTTCTAGTCCCTATGGAGAGTTTGATTGATGCCTCTTGCATATCATGGTGTCATCATTGAGTTTATGCTACCAGAGTCTTCCATATGTCTCATTCTCTTGTTCAAAGGATGTCTATCAACCTGTGTCGGTCATTTCTCAGAATTCTTGACTTTGCATGTTGACCATACCCTTAGTTTGTCTCAGAATCACATGAAGCTGTAGTCCTATTACGCACCCTGGTCCTACTTTCCTCATTGGTAGGTAACCTTGAACCCAACAATCAAAATTTCATCATTGGTCATTGACTGGGTAGTTTACCTTGTTTTCAATGACAACACATCTATTTACACATTGGGATTCGTGTAGTGCCTTGGATTCCATTATCCTTATTGGTGGTTTCCTCACCTTTGTCAACAATTTTCCTCATTGGCTGCTATTTAGAGGGTCTTTTTCATGTACCACTTTCACTTGGCACATGCTAAAGACTCACAGGGTCGTGGGTTCGTGAACATGTTCTTTGTCCGATTTCCTCCAAATCAGCAAGCTCCTGCTTTGTACCTCATGTTGAATGATGAGAGATGCCTTAATGCTCTCCTTTCAGCAGGTCTCCTTCCATCAAATTCAACTCATCTATTATGGAAACGAGACCTAGAGTCCTATGAGTACCTAGAGGCTTGAAGTCATTAGTGGCAGGTCCTCTCACCATCGACAGTTGGGAATACATCAATGTCTCCTAATCGATGGATTCTTAAAGTGTTCGACCCCAGCTCATTTATTCAAACTTGAAAGAATGTACTCAGTGCCTTGATACCTACTTTCATCATTGATAGGTTGTCTCGCGTTTGTTAACAATATACCTCAATGACCGATAATCAAACAAAGTCTCATTGTGTTCGACCTCAACTCCTTTATTCACATGATGTAGACTTGCACCTTTGGCAGATTATGTAGAAGACTTGAAGACATCAATATGTAGCCACAACTTTCCTGAGTTGTTGCCACCTTTTTCATTGGACCAGTACCTGTGTGACTTAAGTGATCATGGGAGATTAGATTGTACTCCATTGTATATGGATATCTTCAGATTGATTTTGAGACTGGTTTTATTGGGTCTTGTTCATGACTATGACAACCTTTGGCATGTAAACACATTTGTATTCGCCTATTCATGGCCATGGACAGTTGTTTGGTATATTTTCACATGGATCCGCAGTGAAATTCAAATTGGAAGCCATGTATGCAAAGTCAATACAGATTGTAATGAGAAACTAGTTCTTCCAGCTGGGTCCCCATTACTCCACTTATGGGTTTTTTATAATGTATTTCGGTCATCACAGATACTCCTCTATCCTCAGACATTAGGGGGCATCTATTATAGAAATATTTGCCTCACCCCATGAAATCTTGCACATAAGGCCTTTTTCCATTTCCCTATGCAGACTTGTAATCCCTTTTTGCAAATCCTAGAGCTAAAAATACAATTTTCCACATATACGCACCTTTCCTACTATACAACATGCGTATACGTAGGTTGCACCACTACAACTCGTGTACATCGAGAAATGTTCCCAAAAATGAAAAATGGTGTCGGGTTTCCATGTCACGTCACAAGATCAATGATCCTCGACCTTCCATATACTGGAAACGTTCCGAATCGGCCCTTCAGTTCCACTTGAAGGCTATAAAAGGGCCAAATATGAGCTATGCAAAGAGAGAGAAATAATTCAACTTTTAGAGAAAAGTTACTCTGGAGGAATTATTCACTTCACATTGAGTCTGCATCCATTTATCCTTTAAGTCTGAACACATTGTTCATCCCCCAAGATCTTCCCTTATTGATTGAGAACTCCATTGTCTCTCTTACATGAGATTGCCTTTTGTGGATGATTGAAGTGTTCGAGGCCGAGATGGAAGGAACTCAGTTTCTCAGTTCTGAACCGTGCCGACACAGAAGTGTGTAACTTATTCACTTCTTCTGATTATATCTTAATAGAAATACTCTTTTCTCGTCCAATTGACATGTTACAAATATTTGAATTATTATTCCATGGACATATTTGTTATGAATGTTGATGTATTATGCTATTGAATGTGCTAACATCATATATTATCACCATATGCTTGCATTTCTTGGTTGTTGAGGACTAGTTGCAGGTATATTGCTTTGGGTCAAGTGCTCAACGATGGACTTCATCGAACATCTGGACGAGGTAGGTCTTTTATCTTGTCTTGCTAGAATATTTGTTTATATAGCATACTTGAAAATATAGTTGATATCTACAGTCATTTACATCTGTTGTGGTTTACCCCTAGCCATAGAGATATTTTCCTCATAACAACAAGATTTGGGGAACCAAAATATTTCCAAGCATTCACAAATAAGATGCTAACATAGGCACCTTCATCTATTATAGTGTTAGGAATATTCCTATCACAAACCTGCACAATGATTTGGAAAGGCACGCAAGAAGGAAGATAGGGTTATTTCAAATGATTCCAATTAATAGAAATCATCTGATTGCTTGAAGGGGGTGCCATCGAGACAGGTGGAGTGCCCCTTTGTCTGGTTGAATCAATATTAATGAGGTAGACATGAGCGACATCCTCACTCTTTGAATGAGGAGTGGGATCGACCGATGATGGAACCAGATCGACCACTTTGGTTGCACTCTTCAAGGGAGGAGTGGGATTGATCGATGATGAAACTGGATCGATCACTTGGTTTTTTCTTTTCATATGAAGTGTGGGGATGATTGATGACAAAAATGGATCAACTACTTGGGTTAGTGGTTCAACCAAGGATGTAACCAGATTGACCACCTGATCAACTAGACTAACCGGGGATGGAACCAGATTGACCAGTCCATCAACTAATGACGGTTTTGGAGAGATATTATGATAACCATTTGGAAGTTGAATCTTTTCGAAAAGATAAGAAGCCTCATCCATATGAGGGAAAAGGTGAGAGTAATGATCACCTTCACATAACATACAAGGAAATTTGGTAGTTCTATTCTTCTTACCAACCTTAATGTCACTAGTTGATGGGGTGTCACCAAAATGTTCAACATGAGTTGATGACATGGAAGACCACATTTCTAAGACCTTGGAGAGACCAGGGAAATCCCTCAGAAAGTGGTCACCCTTACAAAGATTGCAAGGGAATTTTTGTTTGGGATTCTTCATTTTAGACTTGTCGACTTTATCAACACTCCCAATACAATTAAAAATAGTTGGTTGCTCAGATCCAACATGACCTGATGCAGTTGGAGGCTTGGTCTCTTTCTGATTCTTCCCCTTCTGTTTCTTCTTCTTCTTATCAACCTGGCTACTTGATTTAGAGATTTCACTAGGTGAAGAAGGAGAAAGAGACCTAATAGGTGAAGAAGGCGAAAGGTCAACATGAGGTTGATTTGTGGGTGGTGTGATTACATATGAAGCATTGGGTGCATTCAAATCACTGGGAAAAGTCGAGATCATTGGAGTGGGGAACAACCAAACCGATAGCCCGATGGTGAGTCCCAGAAGACTCAGTGTGGAAATTCATGGAGGACCAACATTTCCAAAAGAAGGAAATGCGAAAGGTTCCTCTAGAAAAGGGGGTTCTTCATTGGTACTCCTAGGAATTGATGTCATTAACACTAACTCAACCTAAGGTACACCAAGGAAAAAAATAGCACACACTACAAATATAACAAGCAAACAATCAAACAAACCTTCCCACAATGAAACCACTAGTTGGTGATGAAATCTAACATCACGAGATCAATATAGGAAGGGGATGGGGTAGAGTGTGTGGATCAGTTACGTTGGCAACCTACTTAATGGACTTACACCTTGGTGCAAGTTCCCACATGGTTTTATCTATGGGTGTACCCTCCAAGGAGCCCAAGTGATTTTGAACAACATATGTTCTAGGTACAACAAAGACTCCCCTTCATCGTCACTTTATGTATCAACCCTACAGATATAGGCCACTAAGGTTACCAAATTGCAGTCAGTCTCCAGGTGAGTACAATCGCAGTAGGGAAGGAACGTATGGGAAATATAACAAGTCCAAAATTCTTCAAGAGAACTAAAGACAAGTGGACCAGAATACTACTGAGAACCCTGAATGAATTAGAGATTCACGAAGCTCCGATACCAAATGAAACTAGTTATTTCTTAGGAAGAACCCCCATTATACGATCTTTCTGCTACGTGGGTTAAGCTTCAAAGGGGAAATATCCATTTCTCTCCCGCATGCGACCTCGTGTTTAACCCCTGTGTGAGAGGGGGATCCTGATTATGCTTATACGATAAATTGGATTTACCGCTCCCTAGCACAAGATTCTATGTTTGTCTGATGGATTTCGAAAGTTATCCTCACAACCTATTCCAAATCCCTACACTTTAAGCTAATGTAGGTTCACTACCAGACAATATAAAAGTGTCTGATCAATTTGATAAGTGCTTCATTTTAGAGATGTTGTTTACTCAAGGGTGAAAAAGTGAACTTATGATGTTTTAGACTCGACTCCAAAAGAATGCAGAATAATGAGATGAAAATCTTTTTCTTCAATGAATTCTACATACGGGATGGAGAAGAGGTTCAACTTTATTCAACAAAAACACCCAATTCCCAAATGCAATTTTCTAAATGAAATATACTACACTACCCAAAAGCAAGAACACAATTATCTTCTTTATTTGATTTTAAAAGAAAGCAAATGAAAATCCCTTAATGCTTCATTACTTTCAATCAAAATGAAAGAGTCAGATCCAGATACAAAAGACATGAAGAAAAAAGGATTTCAAACAAAGCATGCACTCATAGGATAATGGGAACTAAAATAAAAAAATATGATAACTCACTAAATCAAGGACTCGACAATCGGCAAGCATTCAAGGAATACAAGAAAGTTCAGAGAAGAATGAAAAAATTGATAAGGAGAAAGAGAAATCACTCAAATGTCTTGAAAAAACAAGAAACAAGAAAGAGTAATCTAAGCTAGGTTGTGGTAAGCATAAATTCTCAAATCGTTCAAAGAAGAAATATTTGAAAAGTAACTTAATACTAACAAAACTTTGCATACTTTTTCAATCAATCAGATAACCAAAAACTTCACAAGACTCAAACCAAACCAAGAAAAACAAGGTGAATCAATCTCACAATTTGGAAAAGGTTGAAAGCTCAAAGAAGAAAAGGAAATAAGTGATAGGAACCAAATCCTCAATCCAAACAAAGTCACAAGAAAAAGTACAAACTCTGGGAAAAAGACCTCCAACAAAGGGTTGAGAAAAACAAGGAAAATCCCCTAGATCTACCCAAAACTAGAGAGCAACACTTCCTAAAAAAAAGAGACAAAGTGCTATAGCGCACCCTAAGAGACTAAAGAGGAGAACTGATCATATAACCAACACTCTGATAGCCACTCTAGGGGAGCACTATTCCTGTATATGCTTGCAAAAGAGCGTAAAAAAGAAAAAAATCAACAAAAACTGGCTTGGTAACTATAACTACTGCTTGATGAAGCAGAGGAAAGAGGGAAGGCTCATAAACAATCAATCAAACAAGATCAAACAAGGCAAAGGTTCAAATGATCCAAGGAAAGACAAGTCAATGTCCCTCCCTAGTGGAGTAACCAATTTCTATTACAGAATAATTCCCTTGTAGACAGGCGAATTTTCCCTTGGACTATAGACCCCTAATACCAATACAAAAAAACACAAGTGGACACTAACATCCCTTTGAATCTTGTTTAACCAATAAAAAATATAGAGAAGGAGAAATAGTGTGATGCACCTTGTTTCAAAGTTTTTCCACACTGCTTCCCATTCGAGCTTGACCTCCAAACTCCTTTTCACAACTTGATACCTACAATGCAATGGACAACAAAGAGAATCAAATAACTCCTATTCTACAAGATTAGATCAAACAAATTCATCTACAAAGATCAAAATAACAATAGACAAGCACATGCAAGAATACAAAAGCTTGAAGGGAATAGTCCAAGCATATTCAAATGAGAATCCAAAGAGAATACTTACAAACATGGATGATGATGAAGCAATCCTCCAATCTCTCCTCGTCCAACCCTTGCATGATGCTCTCAAGATCATAAGTTTGATATCTAAAAGCTTCTCCTTTCTCCTTGGAATGACCTCCTTTTATAGGCTTGGGAGGCTCAACCACCATGAGTATATTTGGGGATTATTTGAGGATATGAATCCTTTACGTTAGGATATGATCCTAGGATATTTCCATAGGATAAAATTCGATCCAACCCAACCTCATCTCTAAGAGTTGGCCTTCATTAAGAGGTGGGATTCTCCAAATTTCCTCTAACCAAAATCATCATTCCCCTATAGTTAGAGACAAAGAATTGATACTAGATCATCTCTCTCTACATAAGGTAAAGGGGGATTTGATCTATGGGGTAGAACCCCCCCAACATGGCCAGGGGTGCGCTAACCTTCAAAAATACCCAAAAAATGGTTGATTTTTCAAGTAAAAAGTGTGTTTCTAGTTTGAAATGATGGGTTTCTTCTTCCAATATGACTTACGGATCATGGAAAATTATCTTTGATGGTTTAAAGGGGTTAAAACACATATAAACACATATAAAAGTGCATGTGACACTTAGTAAGGTGCATAGAACACTTGATGACACTTGCGACACTTAACAAGGTGCATATGACACTTTTACGACACTTGTGACACTTAGGGTGAGATACTTAAGTGCGATATTTTGAGGTATAACAACAAGTTGTCCACATCTTTTCTGACATCAAAAACCAGGTCGTGTAATATCGCCACTGAGTTGTGAAATATTGAGCATGAAGCACAATTCGAGCATGAATGAAGCTGGCCCAGAGGCTCTTCCAAGTGAGCGGGGTTTCCTCCAAAGGTGGAAAGGGGATAGAGGGTGGTGGAAAGGAGATGAAGGGTGGTGGCAAGGAGATGGAGGGTGGTGGCAAGGAGATAGAATTCTCAGGTGAGTTCGCTAGGTGGACCATGGTTGGTTGTGAAGAAGCGACCAAATTCTGGATTGGGCCAGGAGCGAAGCCCAAAGAATTTCCATGGAGGTCAAACCACTCCACATGACAAGCCCAAGGCGAATACAGAGGTAGAAGGCAGTTCTGACCCAGAGAGGACTGGGTGGAGGAGGAAGGAGAAGAGCTAGGTGAAAGAGCAAGAAAAAACAGGGGATGGCTAGCCATACTCACTTTGTTCTGATACCAGACATGGCCTTGTTTTGGCTTCCCACGAAGTTGAGGCATATCCAACAGGAAGAAAGAGGAAGACAATGCAACAGAGGCTGGCTAGTTAGAGAGAAATAATGAAGGAGTAGAGAGAAACTAGACGAGCCAGTAGTGGGGGGTGAAGACCAGAGAGGGATGAAAACTAAAGGGTTGTTCAACAAGAAGATAAGAGGCATGCTGGTCCATATGAGGAGCGGAAAAATAATAATAAAACTATAATGGATGGTCGCACATGCCTCAGCATAGGTGACAACCAATGTCATTCCTCCATCGCCCAGACGGAAATATAGAGGAGGGTACATTGGAGAATTTAGTTGAGGGCTCACATAAATGAATGTTGTAATCACTCATCGAGGGTAATAAAAGTTGAGGGGAGTTGCATGTGCCGATCACGTGGCTTGCATAGGTTTGGAAGGAAACAACCTCTCCAATGGACGCATGGGACCCACTGACACCCCATCTGGGATACATGCTCCTCAAATTATTTAAATTGCATTGAAACATTATATAAGACCAACTTGATTTAAGAGGTAATGGAGACTTGCAAGCATCGAATTTCATTTACATTTAAATACACCCATACTCTCATCACCTACAATTTTTTTAAGTAAACTTGTCCAATATAAATGACATGAATCAACATTTTCTACTTACACACTTATGGATGAAACAAACATTGTTTCAAATTTGATAATTTTGAACATTGCCATCAATTGTCACTTTCAAACTGGGAGAATGGGTTATGCATTCAAAGTGTTTGAAGGAATGGAAGAACATGGGTATGTTACAAGTGTCATAACCTTAAACACCCTCATCAAAGGGATTCAAAAGAATGGTAGGATGGAGGACATTGTTAAGGGCTTCCTAATTCATCATAGTATATCCATACTTCATGTTTTAGGCTATTTAGATTGACAATTGAACTTGATTGTTTTTGAGTAATGGAAATGAGAAAGAGAATAATGATTTCGATATAGAATGAAAACAAATGTATAATATTCATGCTCAATCCATATCAATTTGCATGAAATGTGATTTCTAGGCTTGCACTCCTGTATGGATATATGTATGTGAGGCCAAAGAGTTTGTTAAGATTCATAAGAATTCTAAAAACATTAATAATGATGATAAACAATAACCTACCAAACCGATCCCAATATCCACACCAACTCATGTTGGCTTCAAATTATGATAACCTAAGTTCAAGGAAAGGATGTTGAATTCTCATATGTTTGATGACTTATTTAAATGACTGCCAAGTGGATGAATTTGTAGTTTTCTATTGGGAGACAAAAAAAATATGAATAGGGGGCTCACATAAATTCCCCTTCAAATAAATGTGTTTAAACCCCACCCACAAATTCCCTCATAACAAGTGAATAACTAGTTATCTACATGATTGCCAACTAAAGAAAATGAAACCGAACGCTTGACGTTTGACATGATGTCAACTAAGGAAAGTGAAACCCAACGCTTGACCTTTGGCATGATGTCAACTAAGGAAAATGAAACCCAACGCTTGATCTTTGACATGATGTAAAAAATTATACAAGTTATTTCATTGAGCAATCCATTAGTCTTCCTAAATTAGGTGGCTCAATAGACAATTTTAACAAAAGATGCTAAGATAACCAAAATTTTGAAATCTCTTTTATATGTTTTAAAAGTATTTGTTTTATTATACTTGTAGAAACCAAATATCAAATCAGGGTCAATGCATTTGATGACCCACCATGTCTTTTCCCATATTATGGAAGCCTTTTAAATGTCTTGCTGCACATCAAACCCACAATCGGGTGTCCAAGGATCTCCACAAAACACTCTGTCAGCCTTATCTACAAGTACATAGTTATAAGAACTCTGTTGCAACTTCAAACTTGATTTCCATTCAATTTCCTTATATGGACCAAATCCCTTCTTTTATAGAACCCTTCTCTGATCCAAACTTGATAATTAATCTTTTTCCTTCGAGAAGTTCATAGGAACTTCTCCCTTAATTTGTTCTATCCCCCAAGCTTCACTTGCATTCTCTTTTCTATGCAATCTACTTTCATAGCCCCTCCCTTACGGAACATGATGTTGTGACCTAGTGCTTATTGCCTTAAGCACTTAACTTAAACACTCCTTCCCATACTTGTGACCAATGGCTATAACCTCGGTTTATTCTCCCAGGTGCTTATTGCTTAAGAGATTATTCAATATGACCAACACTTTGACCACAACTTCATACTTGAGCGCTTAACCTTGGTAAACTTCTTCCAAATAGTGGTTTTCGACATACACATAGCAAGGTGTTGAATAGTGGTATCAAAACCACTTGCGGATGTGCGCTATACCTTGCCTTCTCTCCACATGTCCCTTAGTGGATTTTACATTACCACTGGCATGGCATGGGGTAACTGTTGCTTAATTCTCATGCAATTGGAGTGTGCGCCTTTTGTTCTGAGGTGTCGATCTAAAATTTTGATTGATGGTCTGATTTCTTCCCCATAACTTGTATTCATAGTAATATTTCAGAGAACTATCTCTGATGGTCAGAGTTTATGAACTTCGACGAGCTCCAAACGCTCCAAACTTCCTCTCTTTCAGACTCCAAATTAACCCGATGGGATGCTTCACTTAAATATTTCCATGTGTCTTCTTCGAGCCTTTGATCTCAATTTCTCCCAATTGATTTGCATAATCAATCAGAGTCTTACTTCCACTAGACCCTCCAACTGTCTACGTCACAAAACACTGCCACACGTCTACTTCTGTTCTGTCGATCTGAGATACTCCGAAACAATCCTCACTGTTGATATTCTTTAACCTTTCCAATGCCTCTTTACAGATCCATAGTTGATCTGTTACCTTGATTAATCCTTTCCATTGATTGGGTTCTCATTCTCCACCATAGATATTTCCTTCTCAATCAATCCACACCTTTCATCGGTCTAATTTCATCAGGGTTCCTGCGTGCTTCGACGACCTATACTCTGATAGTCATCGGAGTATCTACTTCTCTGAAGTATCAGACTCTGATCAAAGATTTAACTTCCACCGTCAATCTGGGTGAACATACGCTATAGATCTGATCTCAGTCGACCATCCTTCAATACGTAAAATTAACCTTGCACTATAATTCAATGTTCATTATTGATCCTTTCTCTTAATATGATGGTACCAGTGCTTTAATGTTTGTAAGGGAAATTTAGCTCCGTTCACCGAACTCAAAACCTACAACTTCACGAGTTAGAGAATAATTAGACACAATCTAGATTTCAATAACTAACTCATCGTCTACAAGCTTGATTCATAGGATCAATGTTGATACTATCGTGATCAACAATTTATCACAATCCTTACAATCCTTACGTGTGCCTCCCACTTGAAACCCCCACACACACAATTTAGAAAGGGAATTCTTCAATGTTCAATCATTAGAATCTTTGACACTCAATTTTGTAGAGATTTAAATATGCACAACCATAACATAGGGTTTTGAATAGATAATTCCATCAACACTTGAAATAGAGTGATTTCACTATTTAATTATACACATACTGTACATAGGGTTTACATAAGGCCTCTCTCCTCTAATGGCCTTTCAAAATCTCACTCTCTGACCTAATTTCCATGTTGGATGGCCAACTTCTCAATTCCCTTTAGGTTTACATATTTAACACAAAGACTCTGAAACCATAGTTTGTTTCGGATCCACAAAATCCTCATTCACAATTCTTATGATCCTCTGGATCCACCATATCCTCTGGAGACCTACACTATCTTTAAAATCTCTCTAAATTCCGCAAACTCTCGAAATCTGCTAGCAAAGACAGATTCAAATACATTCCAAATTCAACAAACGTTTTCTCTCAAAATCCTTCTATAATTAAATAAAAACATAGAAAATTACAAGTAATTAAGAATTAGAGAACCCACTCCCTTAGTAAAACAAAGACCCCTTAGGCATAGTCAAATGTAAATGTGATTGACTTTGGAGGCAAAATGCTCCTGCATCAACATCTCACATAATAGTTTATTTTTGAAGTGAAACTTTAAAGTCTTTTATTTTTGAAGTGGAACTTCAAAATATTTTTTCCGTGGGGAACTTTTTAATACTTTCAAATATAAAATAATTATGGAGTTTATCTCCCATATCTATATAATTTTTACGATTATTTTAAAAAAAATCTTTGGTTGTAACAAGATATATAAGTTTATGTTTTAAAAATGTCGATAGGGTTATGTTGATTCCCAATCCTCTCTTATTAGGTGGAAACATACAATAAATTGTACAACCACTATTTTAGTATCACATTATTTCTATGTCACATTATTTCCATGTCTTATTTTTGGACTCTTTGAGACAAGATTAAGAATACCTTTTAGTAAATGATTTGAGCATAAACACAATTTATACTTCTTTCTTCTCAAATGATTTAAATATGATTTTTTTTTAAAGAATTGTTTTATTAGTGATAGTTATTTGAGGAGGACATTGAAATCATTAAAGATTCCAATCACTACTCCAACATATATTTTAGTTCTTTATTTTATATTTTAATCACTGTACAAGTGAAAACAAACCATTAGAGAGTGGAAGAAGTGATTTTTAAACAATGAAGATTTTTCATACCTAATGGAAATTCAACATTGTGTTGATTAATTGGGTTGGTTGTCATTGATGTCAACCCTTGAAGAAATTCCGGTAACACAAAGGTTTGGGTAATGGACCCAAGTTTGGTTGATGGATAATGGTATGAGTTTTGATATATTTGCAGGCAAGACTATTCTAGATGGATAGTACATGTCATTCCATTTCCGGTGGTATGTGGAACATCACATAACTCCTCACGGTTAGAGAGTTATGGCCATGTGAAGTTGGAGAACCCTCATGAGTCATCTAGAAGCCCCAAAAGGTCA
>ML792892.1:401452-412133 GCA_009831015.1 Picea engelmannii | reverse complement strand
CCCAAAAGGTCAAAGTAGTCAAAGTGGTTGCAAAGAAGAAATTATTTAAATAATAAAGTGAAGTGATGAGTGTACTATAAGTCAAAGTGGATGCAAAAGAAATTATTTAAATAATAAAGTTAATGGAGAACTTACTAATTGTGAAAAGTGGTTAAGTTAAGTGGACAAGTGGTTAGAAGTGACTTAGCCCTAAAATAAGGAAAGCAGGTTAAGATGAGTAGAAGGTAAAATTATTTAAATAATAAAGTTAATGTAGAACTTACTAATTGTGGAAAGTGGTTAAGTTAAGTGGACAAGTGGTTAGAAATGGGTTAGCCCTAAAATAAGGAAACTGTGTTAAGATGATTAGAAGGTAACCCCTTGAGGAAGCTACATGAAAGTATAGATAAGAGGCAAGGGTGTCTAATTCAAATACAATTGAGCATATTGAATATCTACAAGTGAATGAGGTAACCAAAGGAGATCTAAGGTGAATTTTAGTGGGAAGGTGAAGTAAAGAAGGTAAAAATTCAAGGGAGGATAAATTCTTTCGATCATGCTTTCTAAGGTATGTTATTTACAGGTCATCTCACCATTTTCGCAATAAAATTTTTTCTAGAATGATTCAGACAACGAAATCTAGAGACCGTTTAGAAAACATTTCCGAGTAATTTTGAAACTAGTCTAAAACATGTGTTTCGAATAAAAACATCATAACTTCTTCATAGTAGATCCAAATTAAGTAAGACCAAATGTATTGGTTAGAGTACAATTTGTATTATGTTGTATACCATTTTCAGATCTATACAAAAAATATTCTGTGTGGGGCATTCTCTACAAGTGCAATCTCTAGAATAAGCCCTAATTTAGAAAGGTATGCCATTTTTTCTATAACTCCTTTTTTGGGAGGTTCCAAGAAGTAAAACTTGGAGAAATTGCAGAAAAGACACTGAAGAACATTGTGTACTATTTTTATCCCTTTATTCATTATAGGTACATAGTTATGATTATTGCAAGTTAGGGTTGTTGACTAATCCAAAACTAGTCATGTGAGACTAAAGTAAAATTTGATGAAAATATTAGTCTCTTGTTAAGGAAGATTTTCCGGTATGTGATCATATAGAACATGTATGTTACAGAGTTACAAATCATATTTGGATGATGAAATTTATGAGGGCTTGTTGTTGAGGTTGATGTACAGGTTGATGCATGGTTCAGGTTATTGGTACAGGTTGTTTGGTGCAGGTTGATTGGTACATGTTGACAGTGATAGGTTGACAGTGGGAGTGGTTGATTTAGTGACAATGACATATTGTCTACATTTGGCATTTATATTTCAGGGCAGTTGGAAGGGGAAATTATAGGTGGTTGTAGCCACCTTCCGGTTGTAGCCGGAGAACATAGGGGGTTGTAGCCTCATTCTTGTTGTAGCCAGAGAATTGAGGAGTTGGAGCTTCCCTTAGGTTGTAGCCTGATAAACTAGGGGGTTAGAGCCTCCTTCTAGTTGAAGCTGGAAAACAAAGGAATCTGGTGCTTCCAATGAATTCAATTCTTAAAGACATATAAGAAAAATCATTTTGTGGTTTTCTCTCGCTTTGGGTTTCCACGTAAAAGCACTGGTGTACTGTGTATGTGTATGATTGCTCTTTTGTTCATTTTTTATTTACTCTGCAACTACTGGATGATAATGCTACATTGATATAGCACTTGCATTTTATGGTTAAAAAGGATTAGATTGCTCTATTACTGATTCACCCCCCTCTCAGTAATACAACAATTGGTATCAGAGCCAGTTCCTTTAGGAATCAGTTTAACCACTGAAAGGTAGATCATGGAGAGAAACAACTTGTATAAAAATGGAATACCACAGTTTTATGGACATAAGTATGCATTCTGGAGTATAAGGATGAAAACATATATACGGGCACATGGATTTTAAATTTGACAATCTCTAGTAGTATATGGATACAAAGAACCAACAGTTCCGCCAATAAGTGAAAGAGAAATAAAATTTGGTCAAAATAATTCCAAAGGCACAAATTCACTTTTGAATGGTCTTGGTGAATTGGTATACACCAAAGTTATACATTGTAAATCCGCTAAAGATATCTGGGAAAAAGTTCAAAATATTTATGAAGGAGATTCAAAAGCCAAGCAACAAAGATTTAAACTTATAGAGGTCAGTTCAAACAACTAACGATGAAGGAAGATGAGAATATTGCATCTTACTTCTTACGAGTCGATGAAATAGTAAATGAAATCATAGGATTGGGAGAAGAAATTAAAGAATATGTAATTTTTCAAGAGGTACTTAGATCTCTTCCTATGAGATTTGATCCTAAGATATCAACACTAGAATAAAGAGAAAATCCAAACTCAATAAGCATGGACGAACTACATGGAATATTCATAGCATATGAAATGAGAATTGAACAGGAAAATCCAGATATAAAAGAAGAAACATTCAAAGCATCCAAAAGGTCAAAGCAAAAGGGAAAAAAGAAAGAAAAAGAACATAATAGCAACAGTGACATCTCAGAAGATGATGAATAAGCAACCAACTTTGTCAGAAGATTGAACAAGGGAACCGACGATGGATATACAGGTAAGATTCCATTGATTTGTTTTGATTGTGATGGTAATGGTCATTTTGCTAACAAATGTCCTCATAAGAAAAATAAGAGGAATGATGAAGATTACTCAAATAGAAAAAAAACATATAAAGGCAAAAAAACCCAAAAAGAAAGATTTCAAGAAAAACTTATGCACCAAAGAAGACATCTCCTCATCAGATGAAGAAGAAGTCAGTGATAGTGAGACAAAAATAGTTCTATTCATGGCAATAGAAGAATATGATAAACAAGACACTGAAGAATAATACGAAGAGGAAAAATTTGACTACTGAGAAGAATTGTTAAGTGCCATAGAAGTTATAAGAAGAGAAAAGAATAAAAACAAGAAGCTACATGCAGAACTAGACAAGAAAGAAGACACTCAGGAACTAGAACAAATGACCATAAAATTAAAGGTTCAAATAGAAGAAGACAAAATAATTGAAGAAGCACTCAAAGAACAGTTAGAAGAAAGAGATAGGATTATTGGAAATTTGGAAGCAAAGATTGTCACATTGAGAAAGATTTTCAAAAGAAAAATATGCAGAACAACTCAAAAGTTTTGGATGATATTATCAACAGTCAAAAGCCTCATCATGACAAGTTCGGACTTTGATACAATCAGAGAGAAAATGGATCAAGCTCCAAAACAAATGAAAAATAAGCATATCCAAAAATATATGCAGAGACAATCAAAGCAGATAGGAAGACCTACAAGGAAGATTACAGGGACACTCCTCCACCAAGAAGATTCAGATTTCAGAATCAACGACTGACAGAAACAAATAGGCCTCAATAATAAGAAGTATTCATAAGAGTAACTCCTTTCAAAAGATATTCAACTCCCATGTATCAAACTATATTTTTTGGTTTATGTTATGCATGCAATAATTTTGGACATAAAGCTGTGAATTGCAGAGCTAACAAAAAAAAAAAAAAACTTTGAAAGTCATACACAAAAGGGTTATCCAAGAAGGCCTAGTGAAACATAGCGAAGAAGCTACAAAATGTTTGAATCATTGATCACTGAAGTCGAATGCTACAAGTGTAACAAATTTGGACACATGGCTAAAGATTATAGAATGACAATCCCTCCTAGAAAACCATAACAGAACAACAACAATGACATACATGAACCTCATAAGAGAACATCGATAAGAAAACACAATTGGTATAGAAATGAAGAATGCACACTCGCTCTATAAGCTAAGCATAAGAAACATGGTTGGTATGTTGACATTGGCTATTCAAAACACATGACATGTGATAAAGACATGTTTATTACATTAAGAAAGGAAATATATGGATCAGTCTCCTTCGGAAATGATGATTCAACTAAAATCATTGGAAAAGGCACAATCAGAATTGGAAACAAGAATACAAAGGCAAAAAATGTTATACTAGTAGAAGATATGAAACATAACATTCCAAGTGTAAGTCAAATGTATGACCAAGGTCATAAAATTACTTTCGATTCACATAAGTGGGAGATAAGAAAAGAAGGTCCAGGAAAATTAATTGCAACAACTGCAAGAACTTCAAGAAACATATATCTATTAAGTGAAATTGGAAATGAAAAGTATTGTCTAGGAAAGGAAGACGAGGGATGGCTATGGCACAAAAGAATTGGTCACATAAACTTTGATAACCTTGTCAAAGTCAGCAAAAAGGAAACAATTAGAGGAATTCCCCAGATCACGAAACCAATCAACACTTTATGCAAGCATTGTCAACAAGGAAAGCAAACAAAGACTAGGTTCAAATCAAAGAAATATTCAACGACAAGACCACTAGAAATTGTGCATACTAATCTAGTGGGACCAACTACAACCAAGGGTTTAAAAGGTGAGAAATATTTTATGTTATTAGTTGATGATTATACAAAAATGACTGCAGTTTTCTTTCTCAGGAATAAGTCAAAATATTTTGAAAACTTCAAGTTCTACAAGGAAATGGTTGAAAATTAAATGGACTCAAAAATAAAATGTTTGAGATCTGATAATGGAGGAGAGTTCACGTCAAAGGAATTTATGGACTTCTGTAGCAAGCATGGAATAAAAATGAAATTCTTCGTTTCTAGGACACCTCAACATAATGGAGTTGTTGAAAGGAAGAACACAACAATACATGAAATGACTTAAACAATGTTAATGGATTCCAAATTGACAGATATTTTTTGCACACATGCAGTGCATACAAAAGTTCACATTTAAAATAGAGTAATACTAAAAAACAACAATGAAAAACCTCCCTACGAGTTATGGAAAGGAATACCAACAAATGTGAAGCACTTCAGAGTATTTGGAAGCAAATGCTACATCAAAAGAGAAGATGGAAAAATGGGAAAGTTTGACTCTCGTATGGACAAAGGAGTACTTGTTGGTTACTCAAGTACAAGGAAAGCATACACGTGTTACAATCTGAGGTTGAACAAATTTGTGGAAAGCATCAATGTAACAATCGATGAAACAGGTGGACACGAATTAAAGGAAGAAGAAAATGAATCCATGGAACAAATTTACGAAGAAGAAGCAGAAGATGAAGAAGAAGTAGAAGGGGAAGATGCAGAATATCAGACAGAAGTAGAAGAGAAAGTTCATCAAGTGCCTCCAAAGACACCTAGCAAATGAGCACAAAAGAATCATCCTTCAGATCAGATTATTAGAAATAAGGATGCAGGAGTTGAGACTAGAAGAAGAATCCGTTCATCCGAACAAATTCACCTATCACTCTTATCTACGATTGAACCAATTTTTTTTGAAGACGCTAACAAGGATGAATTCTAGAATAAGGTCATGAATGAAGAATTGGATCAAATAGATAAGAATGACACTTGGGAATTGGTTCCAAGACCAAAGAATAAGAATGTGATTGGCACAAAGTGGGTTTTCAGAAATAAATTGAATGAATATGGACATGTTACAAGGAACAAAGCTAGATTATTATGTAAAGGATACACACAGATTGGAGGAATTGACTTTGAAGAGACATTTGCCCCAGTTTCCAGAATGGAAGCAATCCGATTTATCTTAGCTTATGCATGCTCCAAGAATATTAATTTGTATCAGATGGATGTGAAATCAACTTTTCTGAACGGGGAAATTGAAGAAGAAGTTTACATTGAACAACCAGAAGGATTTCAATTGTCAAAAAACACAGATTATGTGTGAAAATTGAAGAAGGCCTTGTATGGTCTAAAAAAGGCTCATAGAGCGTGGTACTCTAGACTGGATAAATATCTACAACAGGTAGGGTTCAGAAAAGAAAGTTCAAGCAACAACCTCTACATCAAGGTAACTCAAGATAGTATTTTATTAATTGAAGTTTATGTTGATGATATTATTTTTTGAAGTAATGATGACAGGTTAAGCCAAAAATTTGCAAAGGATATGCAAAATGAATTTGAAATTTCATTACTCGGAGAACTATCCTTCTTTCTGGGTTTTTAGATACGTCAAAGAAACCAAGGAATTTTATTTCTCAAACTAAGTATATCAGAGAAATGATAAAGAGGTTCAGAATGGAAGATTGCAAACCAGTTACCACTCCTATGCAAACCAGTTGCAAGTTGAGAAAAGATGATGATTCAAAGTCTACAGACCAGAGGCAATACATGTTGATGATTGGTAACTTACTATATGTGATAACATCCATACCATATGTAATGCAGGAAGTTGGGCATGTGGCACGATTTCAAGCAACACCAAAGGAATCACATGTTTTAGCAGTGAACAGGATTTTCAGATATCTCAAAGGAACAAAAGAGTTTGGATTATGGTATCTAAAAGGAAAGGATCTATCACTTATTGCCTACACAGATGCATATTGGGCAGGTTGCATTGATGACCAACGAAACACTAGTGGAGCAACGTTCTACTTGGGTGAGTGTTTAGTATCTTGGCTAAGCAAGAAACAATAATCAATATATTTATCTACAACCAAAGCATAGTATATTGCAACATCGGGATGTTGTACATAGGTTCTATGGATGAAAAAAACTCTAACATATATATAGGTTGAGTATGATGAGCCCATTTTAATATATTGTTATAATACAAGCACCATCAGTATCTCAAAGAACCCGATGATGCACTCCAAGAAGAAACACATTACAATCAAGTATCACTTTCTATGAGAACATGTTGCAGAGAAGAACATCAAAGTTGAATATGTGGGCACAAAAGAAAAAGTGGCAGACATATTTACAAAACCACTTCCAAGAGAAGCCTTTGAGTATCTTCATCAGAGACTCAGAGTAATTTATACTCCAAAATGAATGCTTTTGAATGCTTATATTATATGTCTTATATTTACACGAGGAAGCACCATAAAGAGGACAGTTCAAGTTGGGAGATTAATTTCAGGAAGAGCTCAGTCAGGGGGAGTATCCCCAAGGATAGTTCAGTTAGGGGGAGAAACCCCAGATGGAAAGATACATTTTCCATTGATGACAAAGGGGGAGATATTTATCAATGCAGGATATAAATTCTTGGAGAGCGAACACATAGGAATGGTTTCAGGGGGAGAAATGGTCATAGGGGGAGCATGAGTGATATGACTTCAATATTGCATCATAGTGTTTCCATAAATGACAAAGGGGAATATTGTTGATTAATTGGGTTGGTTGTCATTGATTTCAAGCCTCAAAGAAAGTCCAGTAGCACAAAGACTTAGGTAATGGAACCAAGTTTGTTTGATGGATAATGGTATGAGTTTTGATATATTTGCAGGAAGGATTATTATAGATGGATAATACATGTCATGTAATTTCTGTTGGTATGTGGAACATCACATAACTCCTCATGGTTAGAGAGTTATGACCATGTGAAGCTGGAGAACCCTCATGAGTCATCTAGAAGCCCCAAAATGTCAAAGTAGTCAAATTGGTTGCAAAGAAGAAATTATTTAATTAATAAAGTGAAGTGATGAGTGTACTATAATTCAAAGTGGATGCAAAATAAATTATTTAAATAATAAAGTTAATGGAGAACTTACTAATTGTGGAAAGTGGTTAGAAGTGGGTTAGACCTAAAATAAGGAAAGTGGGTTAAGATGATTAGAAGGTAACCCCTTGAGGAAGCTACATGAAAGTATAAATAAGAGGCGAGGGTATCTCATTCAAATACCCTTGAGCATATTGAATATATACAAATGACTGAGGTAACCAAAGGAGATCTAAGGCAAATTTCAGAGGGAAGGTGAAGTAAAGAAGGCCGAAATTCAAAGGAGGATAAATTCTTTTGATGATGCTTTCTAAGGTATGTTATTTATAGGTCATCTCACCATTTTCACAATAAATTATTTTCTAGAATAATTCAAATAGAAAAATATAGAGGCCATTTAGAAAACATATCCAAGTAACTGTGATAAAAAATTCAACTTGTGGGTCATTGTATTTTGAGAGTTACATTCCATGGAAAATAGGGTTTTTGGCTAGTCTTGAAACTAGTCTAAAACAAGTGTTTCAGGTAAAAACATCATAACTTCTTCATAATAGATCCAAATTAAGTAATACCAAATGTATTGGTTAGAGTACCGTATTTAGTATGTTGTTTACCATTTTCATATCTATACAAAAAATATTTCGTGTGGGGAATTCTCTACAAGTTTGATCTCTAGAATAAGCCAGAATTTAGCAAGGTATACCATTTTTTCTATAACTCCTTTTCTGGGAGGTTCCAAGAAGTGAAACCTAGATAAATTGCAGAAAAGACACTGATGAACATTGTGTAATATTTTTAGACCTTTATTCATTACAGGTACATAATTATGATTATTGTAAGTTAGGGTTTTTGACTAATCCAAAACTAGTCATGTGAGACTAAAGTAAAATTTGATGAAAATGCTAGTCTCTTATTAAGGAAGGTTTGTAGGTATGTGATCATACACACTAGGTATGTTATAGAGTTACAAATCAGATTTGGATGATGAAATTGATGAGGGATTGTTGTTGAGGTTGAGGTATAGGTTGATGCATGGTTGATGCATGGTTCAGGTTATTAGTACAGGTTGTTTGGTGCAGGTTGTTTGGTACAGGTTACCAGCGATAGGTTGACAGTGGGAGTGGTTGATTCAATTATAGTGACATATTGTCTACATTTGGCATTTATATTTCAGGGCGGTTGGACGTGGCAAGGATAGGTGGTTGTAGCCACCATTTGGTTGTAGCTGGATAACATAGGGGGTTGTAGCTGTTAGAATATAATGGATGTGCTTGTTTAACCATAGACAATATAGAAATATTGTCACCCAACCATAGGTCAAAGCCACCCCTAAGCACCTTAAACTTGACATAGAATCATTCCAAAAGCAAACCCTAGAACGAATAACCAAACAAAGGTGGTGCACCTTTCTCCAAGGATAGCGCACCAAGCAAGAGTAATAAGAGATGATCAGAGAGTCCAAACCATAACCAAGAGATAGCCCAATCCAAAACCGAAATCTGCTAGTTGCAACAACTGCAACAACAACTCTCCTCCAAACTTGTGCACAAACTGGCCAACTGTAGTGCACACAAGTGCTTCTTCTGCAGTTCTGAGAATACTGGCTAGAATGAAGATTGACCTCTTGTATTTATACTAATTCTGGAAAACTGCCTGGGATGACTTGTCATTCTAGGTACTAATTCTTTACTATATAACTTTTCCTTTAACTGACTTCTTCTCTTGGAAGCTAATAACCTAATACAAGTCATTCTCTTGAGTCGACTTATCTTCTATGATTATTAACCAATTAATTAGGGTTTCTTCTTGCTTCCTAGAATATTCTATTCTTGTTAGGTTTACTCGTGGAGGTAAATACCTCCTGCAGCTACCATAATATCAACACCCCCTCCTAGCTAGGGAGGCATTGAAGGTAATGGTCTTGAGAAAAAACATACCATTCAACTGGTAACATCAACATAGTCGTATAGATTATCTCATGATTAGATCACGAGCACCATCATCACTATCAGTGTCATCAACTGCATCATCTCTCAAAACTATACTCCATATGAGTAATCAGACATGATGCTGGATAAGTCACTCACTCCACAGAGTGACACAATAGCCATTATTCTAATCTTGACATATGTCCTAGAAGAATAAATGCCCTGGACCATTTTTCGTCTTGGGAAATCTCTGTCCATTGATCGTCCATCTAGCTGATCATCATTTCCAACACTACTGATAGTTTTCAAGGCAATCAGAACAATGCCATTCAATAGAACACAATTGTGTCTATCCGCAATAGTACACAACTACAATCCAATGGTACAATACCACACCAAGTAGCACAAAGATACTTGATCAGTGACATATAGTCACAATCAGTTGATCTAAAAATGAAGAAGACTTGAAAAAACTTGAATAAATATTGCAAGTGAAATGTTATGTGTTTAAAGCAACCGGATCAATTTGCAACACATAATTAAGGATTACTTATGTAAATATACACATAGACAGCAACATAAAACATTGAACATCAGACATAAACACAACAAATTGATAAAGGAGTTCACCCCACTCTGGGCTACATCTCCTGGTCCAGCTTCCAATGGATCATTATTATTAAATTGCTCAAAGTGCTCAAAAACATGCCTTACAATGCTCAAAATGACAAACTGACTGCTCCAATGGCTCCGCAGCATCCCAAAACCCTTGTCTGGGTTCTTTCGGCACCTGAAACGGTCGAAAAATGAAGAAGATAGCCTTCTTGAAACCTCCCTCTTCAACTTTGCTGTCTCTGGTTCTACAAATCGCACCCTTGTGCTTCAAACCTGGCACACACGTTATTTAAAGCGGAAAAACCAAGTCCCGTACGCAACCGCGCACCGGTACAAACTGTAGGACGATTAAGGGCACCCAGCCCCTAACCGCCTCGGCATCTGGGCACATGGACACATGCGACCACACGCTTTTAAAAAGTGGTTAAGTCGGTTTTAAAACCGTGTAACTCCCGCTCCAGGTCTCGGGCATATGAAAAACCGTGGTTATAGTGTGAAACCCCGTGAAAATAACCGCGCGCACACAACACAATGTATAACCCACGCAAATACAATGCATAAACGTTGTTTTAATATACCCGCGCGCATGTTATATAACATATGT
>ML792892.1:337773-397347 GCA_009831015.1 Picea engelmannii | reverse complement strand
AATGGATAAAATTGTTTTTTAATTTCTATTATGAAATCATTCCAAGAAAGCAAAATTTTTCCATTCTTTTTCATTTCCTCCTGTGTCTTAGATTCCCACCAAACAAGTGCTGAGCCATCTAATCTTAATGAAGCTAACTGAATCTTAGTTTCATCATCTTGAATCTTTTGTATTCTAGAATAGACTTCAATTTGATGTATCCAATTATCTAACTTTTCAGCGTTAACTTCTCCATTATAAAGTGACAATTCAAATTTTATATCAAGCTTTAATGACGGAATTTGTGAAGGATTTTTACCATGCCCATTGGGAAGATGTTTTGAACTTGTAGAAGAAGAAGATGAAGATGATGATGATGATGGAGGAGGAGAGGGTGGTGGAGAAGCACCATTCCCTCCATCTCTGCCTAGAGTCTTGTCACCACCGCTTCCCTTATGCATTGAACGGTTAGAGCCTTCACCCTACGACATCACGGTTTGTTCCAGTATGACTTTCATCATATCTCTCAACTGTATGAGAGTCTGCCTGAAGTCTGCTTCTTCATCTGGAACACGTTCATGATCTTCTGCATGTGCCATGCTTGGTGAATGTCTCATTGCAACTTGTGGTGAATGAAACTGCTTCCTCCTCCTCGGATAAGAACTTGGCTCCACAAGTTGACCTTCTCCTCGTGTGAGTTTCAACCTTGTGAGCATCAGAAACAAAACTTGCAAAACAATCAAGTCTTCAAAACCAGTGCTTTGATACCAACTTGATCTAAAAATGAAGAAGCCTTGAAAAAACTTGAATAAATATTGCAAGTGAAATGTTATGTGTTTAAAGCAACCAGATCAATTTGCAACACATAATTAAGGATTACTTATGTAAATATACACATAGACAGCAGCATAAAACATTGAACATCAGACATAAACACAACAACTTGATAAAGGAGTTCACCCCACTCTGGGCTACATCTCCTGGTCCAGCTTCCAATGGATCATTATTATTAAATTGCTCAAAGTGCTAAAAAACATGCCTTACAATGCTCAAAATGACAAAATGACTGCTCCAATGGCTCCGCAGCGTCCCAAAACCCCTGTCTGGGCTCTTTCGGCACCTGAAACGGTCGAAAAATGAAGAAGATAGCCTTCTTGAAACCTCCCTCTTCAACTTTGCTGTCTCTGGTTCTACAAATCGCACCCTTGTGCTTCAAACCTGGCACACACGTTCTTTAAAGTGGAAAAACCAAGTCCCGTATGCAACCGCGCACCGGTACAAACCGTAGGACAGTTAAGGGCGCCCAGCCCCTAACTGCCTCGGCATCTGGGCACATGGACACATGCGACCGCGCGCTTTTAAAAAGTGGTTAAGTCGGTTTTAAAACCGTGTAACTCCCGCTCCAGGTCTCGGGCATATGCAAAACCGTGGTTATAGTGTGAAACCCCATGCAAATAACCGTGCGCACACAACACAATGTATAACCCATGCAAATACAATGCATAAACGTTGTTTTAATATACCCGCGCGCATGTTATATAACATATGTAATATATATATATATATAATATAATGTTACAACCCCCGCGCGGATTTATATATATGCGCACACCATACATTAACAAAACTTTGGTATATATGCATTCGCGCCACGCGCCAACAGTCAGAACCCGGTCATATGTGTTACAACGAAACCATGGGTCGGGGCTTAAGCCCCGGCCCACGCCCTTTTCCAAATATCACAAAATGTAACTTTAAATACATATGCATTGGATTATGAAACAAGAAACATGCAATGGTGTATTGGTCGGGTGGATGTTTGTGTGGTGGGAGGTCCGGGGGTCGAACCCCATGGCCTCCACTATATTTTGCATAAATCCAATAGCCAAATAATGAGTGACACATGGCGCCTCCAGATTGGGCCACGTGTCCTCATCCCATTTGCCAACAATCCGAACACGTGTCAACACACGACTCGTCAAAAACCAACCAATAAAAATATGCCATGTCATCAAACTACCATGTCATCATGATGGTATGGCCCTCCACGTGGCCGTACGGATTGTACGGACAGGTACAGTCAGCATCCCAAATTTTTGCCTGTTTGGCTTGGCGGAAAGATCGCGATATCTCCTCCATATGGACTCCATTTGCGAAAGTAAATATACTGCCGGAATCAGGAAGACGAGACAGACGCAATGGCACTGTTTTCGTCGCATTCCGAGCACTTTGAGATTTGAGCAAAATTTGATCCCCTGATCATCAGTGGAACACATCCACCAAAATAGCATACATTTACTGTCCAGAGACATGCATTTTCTATAATAATCATATCATCTGATGTCAACCTACACAGAAAACATTGTTATGATATAAACTGAATCATCTGGGCCATTCTTCCACTCACATCTGTGAGATCTGGAAGATCATCTGCCCTCAGAAGGTAAAACATCAATGATGAGCTATATGAACTATTCTTCTCAATCAAGAAAGAATAACTATCTCGATTTTTGAGCCTGGACCATTCACCTATCTGGGCCATTCCTCTGACACTAAACAAAGTGTAACCTAGAGAGAATGAATCTTCCCTAGGGAATTCATGTCCCTGATTGTTGAACCTGGACCATTCACCTATCTGGGCCATTCCTCCAGCACTAAAAAAAGTGCAACCTGGAGAGAATGAATCTGCCCTAGGGAATGACTGTCCAGACCATTTCCTAAGGAAATGACTGTCTTGCACCAACCTCCAAAATAGACCATTCTTCAAAACTTCTCACAACTGTGAGATTCGAAAGAATGTCTATCCAACGAGGTGGACCAATCTTCTTGACCACTACTAAGAGTGACCATCAAGAAGAGAGACTGTCCTAGACCATTCCCCAACACTGACCACATGGGGAATCATTTTCTATGGTACATCAACAATCCATCGAACCATTTTCATTATGAAAATGACCTTTCGATCTGGACCATTTTCTGAACTAGAAAATTCCTGTCCATCAGAAATCTCAAACCACTTTCTGAACTGGAAAGGAACTGCTCATCCTGGACCATTTTTCGAACTTAAAAAAATGTCTGTCCATAAATCAATAACACATCAGTGCTCCCTCCCAACCTGGGAGTCATCTCTTCCTTTTTTAATAAGGAATTCGTCTCCACAAGCTCCATCTTGAGTACACAAACTCTTTTGGAAAGAGGCTTTACCAAAATGTTTGCTTATCTGCTCATCTATGGAGATATATATTGGAGAACCACTTTCTCTTTTGTGGAATTCATCATGCAGAGTCTAATGCTTTATCTCAATGTACTTCGGTATTTCTAGAACACTAGTATTCTATGAAGGCTTCATATAGCTCTGATCAATATAGTATATCATTGTTGGATTCATCTTTTGTTTCTTGCTAGCTCATAACATCGTGGAAAGGGTCAAACTGGAACAAATCAAAGTGGCGCTTCTTCTATCATCACGAGAGTTTGTCATAGATTTTCAATCCATCATCCTAGAGTTCTAAGTAACCATTCTGATACAATATCTCTGTTATAGAAAGTTTTCACCATGCTTCTACTGTGCATTGGAGGTTCTCCACCAAGTTGTCTTCTTTCATCTGTATACAAGGGTCTCTTTTTGGTATACCTCAAAGCCTTGAGGTTTCTCTACATACTCTCTTTGTTCAATTATTATGGAGAACAATCTTTGCATTCATCTGATGTAAAATCCAACCCATGGATATTGTAGATGATATAATGGCTCATGTAGAGGTATGTCTGGTTTATTGGAACAAGCAATCATCATAGTCTTCTCCTTCCATTTGGGAGAACCTCTAGTTCTGGATCTCGCAATGCTTACATTCATAAGTCTTCCATACACTGTTCTTCATCAGTTCCTCTACTTGATTTATTTTAGTGAGTTTAGATCAGGCTGGTAATCTTGTGATTCTCAATACAATGACTGGTTGTTCTAGATTTTCCTTCTCTCTTGGAATCTTCATGTTATTCCATCATGTTTTTCTTTAGCTCTTAGGTCCATGGAGTTTTCTATAGATTCCATGCCCTGAAGATTTCAAATTATTTATTTCATCATAGGATCATGGATGTGGATGGACAACCGGGGATACTTTAAGGCTTCTTCTAAAGTCAAACTGAACACATACTTCTTTTCATGGCTGTTACCATGGATATATACTTCATCATCTTCAATGGATCATAGGATTAGCTCCCTCCTAATCCTTGCTTCATGTATGAGTGCATGCTCTTCTTTTGGAAATATATAATTGGCTCCCTCCATCTAACAGAGTCCACGCTTCTGTCTGCATCCTTATTGCCTTATGCAAAGTGTCATAAGTCTTTCTCCAATTTCCTCTTGATTGTTGAATTCTTTCTGTCTTTACTTCTTCTAGGTTTCTTTAATATTGATTCTGATTTCGGCTTGTCTTGTAGCTATACTTCATCCTTTCATGTGCATTTCCTGACTTGTAGTCATTGTGATAGTAGTCCTTATATTGTTTTTCTTCCATAGGTATAGTTTCTCTTTGAACATATTATCTTCTAAGAAATAGATATGCAAGATATGTACAGAAAAACATGGAATGTACAAGAACTATGAAGAGTATTGTAACCTTGTCTTAGAAGAAGAAGTCTGTTTTGTCCTGCTTGAATTTCTTTGAGGATTCCCTTTCTTCGGCAAGTGATGCTTCATGTGTTTCCTTCCTTTTATTTAACTCAGGATAATGATTCTTGTAGTGACCATATTTTTGATAGTTGAAGCATTGTATTTCCGACATATCTTTCTTTTGATTTGGATTTTTCCTTGAGCCAAACTTCCTTTTGTTCCTAAAGTTATTGAATCTTGTTGTGAAGGCTTGATCATCGTATTTCTTTTGAGGTTTCTCTTTTGCACTAATCCTTGATTCTTCTTGTGCACAACAAGTCCAAATTTCTTCAAATGTAGGATACTCCTTCCTTGTGTTCATGCTTGCGACAAATGCATCCCATGTCTTGGGAAGACTGTTTAGTACTATATTTACAAGTTCCTTCTCTAAAATGATTTCTTCAATAGCTTGTAGTTGATCTCTTAACTGAGATATTCTCACAAATTATGATGTTATGGTGTCATCATCATTCATCTTCATGTCACAAAGCTCATTCTTCAGACTCATTACTTGTCCAATGTTTCTGACTGAGAAGAGTTTTGTTAGGGCATCGTACATCTTCTTAGACGAATAAAGATGGGAGATGTAGGGTATAAAGTGGTCTTTTATAGAATCCACTATGATACTCATGGAATTTATGTCATTGTCTTTGAACTTCTCCATAACTGCAACGTTCTACGGTTCCTTCTCTATTCCTTCTTCAAATTTTGGTTCCACAATATTTCCTTTCACGATATCCAACACTTTATTCTTGGAAAGGATGAGATCAATCATTTCCTTCCATGCTCTGAAGTTAGAAGCCCCTTCTAACTTGTTTTCTGACTTCATAGAGTAAGTCATGGTTACCTTGACTTGGTCAACCCTAAATTAGTCCAAAAACTCAAACTTGACATCTTAGCTTGCCGAGAGTACCAGGAGGTGCGCTAGGATAGGGAACACTAATCTATCTGGAAATTAGGTCAATCCCTTCACTTAAGGTGCCTCAACGAGAGGGTTAGGGTTTTTTTTGGCAGCAAAAACTGTCTGCAACTGCAACTGCAACTAAGAAAATCCTCCCAATCTATCTTCCAGCTGTTAGATTGTCCGAAGATAGTGTGGGCCCATAACCTGTTAGAATATAATGAATGTGCTCATTTAACCATAGAAAATATATCAATATTGTCACCCAACCATAGGCCAAAGCCACCCACGAGCACCTTAACCTTGACAAAGAATCATTTCGAAAGAAAACCCTAGACTGGATAGACAAACAAAGGTGGCACACCTTTCTCCAAGGATAATGCACCAAACAAGAGTAAGAAGAGCTGATAAGAGAGTCCAAACCATAACCAAGAGATAGTCTAAGCCCAAACCAAAATCTGCTAGTTGCAGTAGCTGCAACAACAAATCTCCTCCAAACTTGTGCACAAACTGGTCAACTGCAGTGCACACAAGTGCTACTTCTGCAGTTCTAAGAATACTGGGTAGAATGAAGACTGGCCTCCTGTATTTATACTAATTATGGAAGACTGCCTAGGCCGACTTGTCGTTCTGGGTACTAATTCTTTAGTATATAACATTTCCTCTAGCCAAATTGTTCTCTTGGAGGCTAATAACCTAACACAAGTCATTCTCTTGAGCCGATTTGTCTTCTAGGGTTATTAACCAATTAATTAGGGTTTCTTCTTGCTTCCCAGAATATTCTATTATCGTCAGGTTTACACATGGAGTTAAATACCTCATGCAGCTACCATAATATCAACAATAGCCTCCTTCTGGTTGTAGCCAGAGAATTGAGGAGTTGGAGCTTCCCTCAGGTTATAGCTTGAGAAACTAGGGGGTTGGATCCTCCTTCTAGTTGCAGCTAGAAAAAAAAGGAAGTTGGTGCTTCCAATGAATGTAATTCTTAAATACATATAAGAAAAAACATTCTGTGGTTTTTTCCCGCTTTGGGTTTCCACGTAAAAACACCGATGTACTATGTATGTTTATTATTTCTCTTTTGTTCATTGTTTATTTACTCTACAACTACTGGATGATAATGCTACATTGATATAGCACTTGCATTTTATGGTTAAAAAGGATTATATTTCTCTATTACTGATTCCTCAATAATCCAACACATTGAAGTTCCTAACCCATAAAATTCCTATCCTTGATTTCCATGTCAACACAAGTATGCCTTGGTTTTTGGGAATGACATGATTTCAAGGAAGCCTTAACTCCATTTCACCTATCCATTTCCCCATACTCATCTTACTCTCCTTGCTCCACCACATCACTTGGCCTTAGCTTCTTTTACCCCCTCTATAGTTCAACTTGGTCTGAGTTTGTTGATCCTTATTGCGAATAAAACCCTTCATTCTACTTCCAAAATCTCCATGATTGTCACCCTTAGTGGAAAATTCAAAATCAAAATTCATATACAAATTTAATTTTTTTTATACATCTCATCAAAAAAAAATCTCCACGATTATCAGTTTCAATGAAAAAGTCAAAATCAAAATTTATATAAAAATTCAAATTTTTGTATATAGCTAATTAAAAATAAAAATTTATATATATATTTTGTATTTTTTTTAAACAAAAAAAATAGTGTGTAGCTAGTATCAACAACCCGTAAGTTAGTACTAGCAGAAACTCGTGACTTGAAAAAAGCCAATATGTCACTACAAGGGGGGAGCCTACCCTTTGAGCCTCATCACAATGGGACTAATATATAAACATGTACAACTTCTACCCCTCGTTGGTTTTGAACCTGTGACCTCCAAGGAGAAAACACATGTTCTTAACCGTTAGGTCCACTCAAGCTGCACATAGTTTTTATTTATTTTTAACAAATAGTTTTGTGTGTGTATGTATATATGTATGTATGAGGAAGCCATATTTTTCAAAAGGGATGTTAATAATATGTGTTTTTTTAAGATGTATTAAAAAACCCAGAGCTATCTAAACCTTAGTTTATTGATGATGAAAAGAGGGGTCATTTTAATATTGTAGTTCAATATAAGTAATCACTATGTAGTTTTATTAAGTTCATTGTATTGGTGACACATTTAGGTTTGTTGAAGCCCAAGGGGCTAGCTCAATTGGTTGTCACCAATGTTGTTGGGAATTTGGTTAGTTCTGTACCAACAAGTACTTGTTTCAAATCTCCCTGGGTTAGAATCACTATTATATTCCAACAAGTGTACTAGGGATGACATCCAAGAATGTGGGGAAGCATCCATAGGATTTTCCCAGTGAGGTTTTCCTTGAATTGTTTTTTATTTGTTGATACAAGATTTCTATTGGAATATCCAAGGAAGTTTACCTAACACATTAATGTTAGAGTGGAGCTTTCCTTGCACCTATACATTTAGTCTTACCTTTGACTTCTTTGATACCACTTACCCTAATCAAACCACCACTTACATTTCCTTTTCTTTTGAGAATTTTATTGTGGATGATGGGATTATTGCTTCCAACACTATGGTGGGTAATGCAAAGACACCAATTCTAAATGATATTATCATAGCAATCAATCAGTCTAATTTTGTGATCATGGTTAAAAGAAAATTAATTTTGAAATTGGACCTAATGGTGTGGAAGCTAGTTAGTAGTACATGGGTGCAGAATACACTAGTATGGATGAGTATCTCAACATATTTGTGTGCTTCGTATGGGATTATTGTCTAGAAACCAAGAGATTAGATAATATATTGGATGAAATTTTTTCTTAGGATTTTTCCAATTGTGGGCTATCAATACCTTTTATGGGTGTTTGGAAAAACAAAGCCTCTTGTCTAGTTTAGTATGGTAAGAACATAATATGACCCTTGACACTTTTGCTTCATAATAAGAAAATTCTTGTTGTTTGTTGCAAAATCATGAGTGAACTCTATAAGAGAGTTGCAAAATAACCAGTGATATCATACTTTTGTACCTATATATTTGGTATTGGCTAGTTGATTGTTTAGTGAATACTTCTATAAAAAAATTCCCTCACCTTGTTATTGCTTAAACTCTCACTAAGTGAAGAAAATCCTAAACAAAAATTGTGAGCGCCTAGAGGAACTATCAGACAAACCACCCACTATCACTTTGGTGGTATTCCTCTCTCTTTAGACTAATGGAAAGGGGATTCCTAGCCTAGGGGGGTGTCCCTATGGTCAATCTAATCTAAATCATTATAAATGAAGTAAGATTGCAAATATTGCTTCAATTTGACTTGATACAATTGACCCAAGAAACCAATAGAAAATGCGATGTATTACACCCAAAATAATTTTATCTCCAACAATTAACCGTGTTAGAGATAAACACCACAAGACATAAATGATTTAAAGTAAATTCTAGAAAGTGAAATGATTGTGGCAAATATCATGTGTTGTAGCTATGGTTGATTTGCTTCAAGACTCAATATTGTTAAGTGTAAAGAAGTGATTTAAGTATGCTGTAAATGAAATAAATAATGGAAGTCTATATTTAACTTAAAACAACATTAGAAAATAAGTATTGCAAATGTGATTCCCTATTCATGAATTATAATTACAATCCTACATTTAGTTAATGTAAAAGGCCATAAGTTGAAACCATTCACCATGTATTTTGAAATGTAAAAGGCCACAAGTTGAAACCATTGACCATGTATTTTGAGTTTATGCGAAATTGAATCTAAGGAGTATCATCACATATCATAACCACCTTTAATGTATCCAATAATGTGTTTAATGATTAACTTGTGCATTTACTTTTGTTAGCCAAAGACAGAAAGAGAAAACATAGATCCCTCAAATATGGTGAAATCATTTCTAGAATTAGGTTCAAAATCAAGACACAAATTTATAGCAGGTGTATGGAATTGTTGTAGTTTATTAGTCCCTACCGAAGGCTTGGGACGGGACTATAGCAATTGGTTTTGCGTTGACCGTGATTTTGTTTTTGTGTTGACCAAAATTTATCGTTTTTTTCCATAATTTAACTTTGTTGCGAGTGATTCAATTTTATTTCTTGTCTTCTGATTGGTCCTTCAAAACAAGATCTTATTGCAAGGACGATGGCGGGAATTTAATAAGAAATTTAATTATGCAGCTGTAGGGGATGGTTGGAAGGGGTGCATGTACGCGTGTCAAAGTGATGAGATGATCTCAGTTTCTGAAGCTTGCTGCTATGTCAGTTGTTGAATGGGGACATTGAAAAATTTGTGGGCCACACAAAATACCATATTATTTATTATACAATATAATAGACATATTTTAATAAATATATATAGATTATTCTTTTCCAAGTCTTCTTTAAATTTAGTACAATCCATAAATTTTGAAGGGATTTCTGTGTACTGTATGACATGATTTTGTGTAGGTTTTTTTATGGATTGCAAGGAGTTTTAATCAATTTATTTTGTTCTAAGTAATTTTTGAGTTTTTTGCATTTGATCACAATATAGTGTGCTACGATCCAAAAAGACGATGTTCTTCGGAATTTGCAAGTGTTGCAACTGGCGACTTGTTAAAGGGTAAAAAATCTCGTGCATCTACTATCTTAGTTTGAATCAATTTGCTTGCATATTAATTTATGTATTTCCAGACAAGTGCAAGTAGTTTCTATGATGCATAGTGCAGTTACCTGTGTTCTGTTACTGGCTGGAATGGTGGGTTGTACTTTTTTTTGGGTGTGTTGTATATGCAAAAGAAAATTGGGAATTGATTACTATTTTGTTTTTTCAAAAGCAAGTTACAACAGTTAGGGGATATTTTAGAAAATGTGTAGGCCGAAAAAAATCAAAGGTGTATAGGAAAAAACCCTCATGCATAGTGCAGTTGCTTCTAGTTTGGTACTATCTATAATGGTGGAGTGGATTTATTTTTGGTGTGTTTTATACACAAGATAGAAATGGGGGATGATTATTGTTTTTTTTTAGAGGGAATTTAAGTCGGTCAGGGGTTGTTACAAAAAGTGTTTAGGCCGAAAACAATTAAAGGTTAACAGGAAAAAAATGTATGCTAGTTTAAGGTTGTGTTATTTACTTTGTCTTTGGGTTGCGAAATGTGTTTATCCACCTTCTTTTCTATTATAGTTTAGAAAGACAAAGTTGTTGTCAAATTTTAAGTGATGTGGCTTGTGAGTTGTAGGAGATTTCGTGTTGGGATTATGCAAATCTATGTCAGAGGGTAATAAATCTTGTGCATTGCATGCTATATGCCAAGGAAGATTAGAAATTGATTCTTATTTTTCATTCTCAGAATTAAGTTAAGTTGGTCGAGGGATATTTTTAGAGACTGCATGGATCAAGAAGAATCAAAGTTGTTCTAGGCTTGTATTGTTCTTTTCATTTTACAATTGCTTGATGTTATAGATATAGCCTAAAGCAGTGGAAACATTTGGCTGTGAGTTATGTTTACAAAGTATCTGTATTAAGAAGGAGTGGGTGTCCATATGTTACCTTTCCTTTGACCAATTGTGTAGGATATTCACTTATGTTTCTTGGAAAAATGAAATTAGTTTGTGTGCTTGTTGTCTAATAGTGTTTGATTTATGCATAGTGCAGGTGGTATAATTTATTGAAGTTTGCTCTGGTGTTTTATTTAACACTTTTTCCATTCATCGTATGCAAAAATGTATGTGTTGATAGTTCTCTTTGATTTTCATTTACATTTGAAGATGCAGATGACTAAGTTTTTCAAAAGATATGTCTTAATGTTAAGAATCTATTGCAATTCTTGCAAGAAATAGGATCCTAGTTCATATTGATATGATTGCAATGCGTATCTTTGTTGTCTAGACAAACCGAGAAATGATGCATTGATCCATTATGCAATTCAATGGAAGAGTAACGAAAGTGCAAGGGGGAGGTGGAATGCATCAAACAAATTGTGTGCAAGAGTGTATGAAAAAAATCATCCAATCTAAAAAGACAATTTCTCTGTAGCAGATGGTCAATATTGCGATGTGCAATGTGTTGCTGCTTATGTGTGGAGACACTTGGTTTGATGATTTGTATGCATCCCGCATAGATGTATATTCCGTGCTTTGTACATGTTTTTTCTTGGCATAATGAAAATTTGGTCCGTTTTACATTCTTGTGCGGAGAATTGATACCAATTCTCCGACAACCCTCCATTGCAGTGCTTTCACACGTGGGAACTTGCAATATTTTTGGACCATGGATTTTTCCCATGTTTTCCAAACACTTTTTCTATGAAAATATGCATATGCTCGGTGAAATTATGTCTCCCACATTTTCATTTACATTTGAATATGTAGATAGTTGCATTTTTTGAAAGATATGTGATGCACAACCCCCCTTCCCTCCTGGGGATTCTGCAACCTCCCGGTCTTGGATCTTCAAATTCCTCAAACCGAATTGGTTCTTCGGGCCTTCAACAGACCCTGAGAGATTGACTCTCACACACACAGGTCCCCTTGATGTCGCCCACAAGTTAGGACCACTTGCAACTTCGATCTTCGATGCTTGGCAACACCAATTGTGAGTACTAGTCCCGCGCTAGAATCTTTCTTCTATGTGACCCAGGATATAACCTTGGGGCAACGCTTCGCCACTTCGGGCTCCGACGATATTGCAACCTCCTCTCCTCTTTCTTTTTGAAACAAATTCCTCTGAATTCATGGATCTCTTCCATGCATCTCCCTGGATCTGACGGTCTAGTTTTGTTCATGTTTCACGACTTCGCGGAAGTTCACTTACTCCACACTTACTTCCTCCGGGCCTCTAACTCCTGGATTCTCTAATCTGTTTCCACGTGTCCCCTCGTAGACAATGATTAAGATTCAACTCATGAGTTTGTGACTTCGACGATCCTATATTTTAATACCTCGAAGTGTCCCGAACTTTGACCTTCGAAATACATCACGACTATCCTTCGAGAAATTCTTGCCCGATTTGACAATCTGGAATGATCCCAATCCTTCCTAGATGGATCACAACTTTATTATTTCGAGAAACCTCAAAGGACTCCTTCCTTAGTATATTTCTCGTCATTCTCCCTCCTGAGCTTGTTCTTTCTCAAACCTTTTCTTCCTTTGAATACTCCTTTCGACACTTAATCGAACTTCAACCTGTGCACACCTTGCAATAGGTTGTCCTGTGAAATCCAACCACCTTGTGGACAACTTCAGCTATTCCTCCCGAGCTTCTGAGTCAAAAAATTCTATCACACACTCCTTACAGACAAACTTTCTTTAGTCTATCTCTCCACAACTTTTTGAGTCAAGATGGACTTTGTCATGCACACCTTGTGGACACTATGCACTCTTTGCACGCACAAGTTCACGTTATCTCTTCTGAGCTTATGAGTTGAAACTGACTCAGTCAATGCACTCCTTGCAAACACTATGCATGCTTTCACTTTCTCATAGAAAAGAAACAATTGAAACTTATCTAAATCTTCATAAGTTCATACATTTAGCCACGTGAATGCATACATAAACACAAGAACAAGAAATAACAGAGAATTTCAAATAAATAGAAAGTCTACCATTCATTTATTCAGATAGACACAACAACACCATAGATTGGGACAATGCTCCTCTTTTATATTCACTCCACTGAAATATACATATGTTCATACACTGCTCTCGGTAGCTCTTAACTCTTAGCTATTAATAACCTCTCTACAATCTAACAACAACTTCTATTGGGAAACAATACAAAGCTTTGATACAAGAGGGCTCTTCGAGCTCTTCCTTCCAACTACTCTAAAGCTATCATATCAAATTAAAAGCTATCAACTACTTAGAATTTATTACAATAAATATTTGTGATAGATAGATCATATCGAACACATCGAATCTGTACTGCACTCAACTTCATTAAAAGGAAATAGATTCTCTGATGTCTTCATGAAATCATCCAACTCTGCAACATTTAAGATGTTCTTTAATTACAGTTCTTTTCAAAATATTTGCGTGATACACTCTCTTCAAAATTTAATTTTATTCAAAATGTGTGCTAGTGCGCCTAGCTGCCCTCCGCTTGTGCTTTGCTAGTGTTTCTCCTACATCAATATGTCTTAATGTCAATAATATAATGCAATTCTTTCAAGAAATAGGATCCTAGATCATATTGATATGATTGTAATGTGTGTATATCTTTGTTGTCGAGACAAACCAAGAAATGATGTATTGATCAATTCGACAATTTAATGAAAGAGTAACAAAAATGCAAGGGGGAGGTGGAATGCATCAAACAAAGAGTGTGCAAGAGTATATGAAAAAATTAATCCAATCTAAAAAGATGATTTCTCCGTATCAAATGGTCAATATTGCGATGTGCAATGCCCGCTACATATGTGCAGATACTTTTGCTTTGACGATTATGCATCCAACATAGCTGTATTTTCCATGCTTTGTATAGGTTTTTTCTTGGCACAATGAACATTTGGTCTATTTTATCCTTGTGCAAATAATTGATACCAATTCTATGACATCCTTGCATTGTGATGCTTTCACACATTGGCACTTGCAATAGTTCTGGACCATGGATTTTTCCCATGTTGTCTAGAGGCTTTTGCTATGGACATATGTAGACACTCGATGTAGTTATTCTTTCGTACGTCCACTTTGTGTAGAGTCATATCACCAATGCAGCTAGGAATTATGTATTTTTCAATACTTGTGAGGTGAATTTATACCATTTATCATGGTGCACTTGGGTATCCTTGTGATTCCAATAGTTGGAAACCCTGAATAAAAAAAATTCACCTTGGTAGTGTATTGATATTTGGGAAATATCCTATCCAAAATTCCTTTTTTACAGGGGTATTTTTTTCCAGGTTTTCAAAAGGATTTTTCTATGAACATATGTCTAGACTCAGTGCAGTTATGTGTTGCACACCGCCACATTTTGTAGAGGTATATGTCTAGAAAAGCAAACCCTTATTTCAAGAAATGTATGTGTTGATAGTTGTCTTTCATTTTCATTTACATTTTAATATGCATATAGCTTCATTTTTTAAATATATGTCTTAATGTTAGGAATATGATGCAATTCTTGCAATAAATAAGATCCTATTTAATATTGATATGATTGTAATGTGTCTATATCTTTGTTGTCTATACAAAGAAATAAATGTTGTATTGATGCACTCCACTATGAAAATTTGTCTGAACTTGGTGCAGTTATGTCTTAACCCATGCTCTCTCCAGAGGCACATGGCTAGCGCAATCAACACTTGTGTATTTTCAATGAACGTGAGGTGAATTTATATGATTTATCATTGTGCACTTGCACATGTCTATAATTCGAATAGTTGGGCATTGTGAATCAAAGCAATTCACCTAGGTACTGTATTGATATTTGGAAAATCTCCTAGCCAAAAACCTTTTTTTATAGGGGCATTTTTTTTTTCAGGTTGCAAGAAGGATTTTGCTATGGACATATGTCTGTAGCTAGTTCAATTATGTATTGCACACCTGCATTCTTTGCAGAGGCATATGGATAGCACATGAAACACTTGTGTGTTTTCAATGCTTGTGTAGAGAATTTATGTCAGTTATCATCGTCCAGTTCCGCACCTTTGCAGTTCTGTGGAAGATTTTGCTATGACCATGTATTCAGAGTTTACACATGTATTTTTTGTGTGCATCTTCATTGGGTGCAACTATGTCATGGGCATAGGAAAGACTTAGTCTATTTTTGAGCATTGTGCAAAGGATCCATGGCGCTAATTCTCGCGAGCTGCTATGCTTCCATGAGTCTGCATTTGCAATAGCTCCACACTTTTTTGTGACAAGTTAGGTAATTTGGAGGAAGTCCGAGTCACTTTTGGAGCAATGATTTTTCCTGGATTTAGAAGGAAAGGGCAAGGATTTAGGACCGATGCAAAGTAAATGTCCCGATTTTCTATGAATTGGGTGGTATTGTCTATTTATGGTTACTTGTGTTCTAGAGGTTGTTCATGTGTCTGGAAAAGACACGTTAGTAAATATGCATGATGCATCTAGTCTTGAATCAATCTGAGCTCTCTGATTTATTTATGTTTCAAAATTTTTGTGCTGGAATGCATTTATACCTATTGGTTTTTTTTCAGGTTGTGAGTATGATTTTGTTGATACGATTCTCTTCACAAGCATGTGCTTTGTAAAGAAATCATTCAATCTATTTTCAATCCTCGCATAGCGAATCCATGGTTTCAACCCTTGCACCGAGATTTGATATTGTTTATGGTCATGCATTGTCGTGGTTAGATGCCTTGGCACTCCTGCAATGGGAATAACTACACTTGGTATACTTTTAAGACTTGTGCAAAGAGCCGACATGAGTCATTCTCCCTCATTGTTACACTTATGCACCTTCACATTTTAAATAGTTCTGCATCAGTGATTGCTACGAGGGATGTAATTTGAAAGATAGGCCACTGATTTATGGTAAATTGATTTGATCTGATTTATGAGGAGAGGGAAGGCATCTAGAAGTAATGTGAAACAAATGCGTTACTTATATGTGGGCTGCTCAATGATTTTTTATTATGGTTATTTCTATTCAAAAGGTAGCCGATATATGTGTAAACGACATTTTAGCGGATTGACATCCTGCTCTTGGCCTTGGGGAAATATCAACTCTGTGATCTATTTAGCTTTGGAAAATTTTCTAGTCAAAAGAGTTTTTACTTAGCCACTTTTGAGGTTGGACAAAAGGTTTTCAATGGCCATATCTCTGCGCTCCGCATAGCTATATCTCTCGCAAAGTAAACACTTGGTTTATTTTCAAGACATGGGTGGAGAATTCATAGAATTTGGTCTTTTATAGTCAAGCAGTGCCTCAACAATAGTTATTGGAGACACTGAAAGTATTCATGTAGAAACTTGCAGTTATCTAGTGGTCTGCTATATTAGTTTATGTATTTGACAAATGCATGCAACTAGTTTCTTTGCTTGTTTTTAATATGCCCCACGTCGACATACATAGTGAAATCTAATACATAGAAAGTATGCTAATCTTGACATCGGACATCACGATTTCTATGTGTTCCAAAACAGTCCATTGTTATTGCTTGATAATCTGTCGTTCATGCATTATGCAGTTACTTCATTTCATTGAAATTCACATTGGCATTTGTGTAATGTTTAAGCAAATCAATTTTATTTTTTTCGGTTGTATTTCTCGATCAAATCGTGAAATGAAATATATTTGGGGTGTATCATATATGCCAAATAAAATTAATAGCTACTTATTCTTCTTATTTTTAAGGGGTAGGTTAAATTGGTCAAGGACTATTTTAGAAACTATATAGATCAAAGAGAATCAAAGTTAAACACACAAAAATAAGGTATGCTGATTTGAGATTGTATTTATCATTTTATGTTTTTGGTTTCTCAATGCTATAGACATAGGCTAAGCATGATCTCAATGACATAAACTAAAACATGGAAGATACAATAAATGTTGAAAACTATGAAAACAACAAGAAGTGCATTGTGCATGTCAATATTGACCATGTTTTGCATAGAAATAGTCTTTTTAGATTGGATGCATTTGCATATATTCCTAGGGATTGTTTGTTTGATGCATTACACGTCCCGCTGCATTTCCATTATTCTTACATTGAATTACAAAATGGATTAATAGATGGTCTATTTGGACAATGAAGATAAAGAGGCATTGGAATCATATGATCTTGAGCTAGGATCTGATTTCTTGTATGAATTGCATGGGATTTGTGACATTGACATATATATGTAAAAAATGCACATGTTTGCATATTCAGTTGTAAATGACAATGAGAGAGGGATATGGGGAGATACATTTCGCATATGATGGTTAGAAAAATGGTTAAATATGTCAATTATAGTTTGGTCGGTAACAAGGAAAACAATGTATTTTCATTTCAACAAAAATGCAAATGCAGATCCATATTTCATCTTGTTTCATGATGCAAATATTGTTAGTGGCCACTACAAACCATTGCTTTACAAAAAAATAGTCATATGCAATCTTAAACAACGTAATAATTACTTGTCACCAATGTTCAAAAACCTCAAATACTATTGGAAATGTAATATGGACAAGATGCATTCTTATGGATTGGGAAGAGCGATTCCTATCATGCTTAGTTGCGGTGATAGTTTGTTCAGAGAAATTTGCTATTTTATAGCCACAGACTTCAACATACAATCCTTGAGACTTTACATTGTGCAATCTTTTTGCAATGCAATGAAAAGTGGTGACCATAATGCATTGAATTGATTGCATGAATATTTAAGACTTGGTCCTATAGATAATACAACAACTATTGCAAAATGATAGGAGTATCTTGTAAATATGGAAATGCCACATGAAAAAGGGAAGATAGAGGGTGGATCATTTTGTTTGCAATGTATATCATTCATTTTCAATGTAAATATCCAACCATGGTCCCTCCATGGAAACAATATTGTCAACCTATATTTCGTTGGCTCGAACTATTACAAAAAAATTGACGTGTTGTCATTTGAAACACATACAATTCACGTTCACTATGAGCCATTGCCAAGGGATAAGTACAATGGAATATGCAATCAACATTGTGACCAATAGATATTGGGTGCAATGAATACACGTGGAAGCAAGCATGATAGAGATATAGTATTGTCATTACGAAAAAGTATGTGTGGAAATGTATTGGTTCCTGAACATGTACTAGGAAGATGCCAAGATAAACACAATGCACAATATGAGGATAAAATTACATTAGCAAATAACAATGCAATTGTTGGAATGGGTTATCATAAATGAAAGAGACTTGTTGTTGAGAATAATAGACTTAGTTACCATAGACTAAAAAAGATGACATGTTAAACAAACAAATGCAATTGTGGGTTCACCACCTAGCAAGGGGTGAAAAGGCATGTACATGGTGAATATGGAGATTCAATCAATGAAACAATGCATGGTAGTAAAAGAACAAGTGTAGCATATGTGAAATTAAAACAAATAAAGTCTAGCACCAAAGCTGGACATAAAAGAAAAAGTGGATGTTCATGCAGTGAGCATATTGATGTAAAAAATAAATAAGCATGTTGACTCTACATGAAATGCATCCAAGACACACCTAGAAACGAATGTGCAATTGTGAAAAATTGCATTTTTTAAAGAACATTAAATGCTTGAACGAGGAATTGAAGAAAGAATACCTGAGCTTGACTGCGTGTGACAAAAAATTCTCTTATGAGAAGATATGTATTAGTTACAAATGATCACTTGAAAATAGGAAACTTCCACGGTTTGCAACACCAGACAAGATAAGACACAACATACCATTACCAATTGCAAGCACACTATCATAACTTGAGGAGAGACTTGTGTCACTTAAATTTTTTCATTTGCACAAATTAGACAATGGGGCTACAAATGATCACAGATGGGCTTGGAAGGCTCCACCATCAATGTGCCTATTCATATGGATATTATCCAAAAAACATTGTCACAATACATGGATGAAACAATGACAATTACAATTGCATTGAAAAGATGATTGCAATACAAAAATGCATATAAGACCAGAAGATTCCATGTAACAAAAGAATTGAAATAATTGAACTCTAGAGCTGTATACAAGGTTGGAAACATCATTATAAACAAATAATGGATTGATATTCTCAAACAAGATAGTAAAAAATGCATAGAAAACATAAATTATGATTGTGAGAATGATATGGAGATAAAATTGGATAGTGAGAGACCTAGTAAAGCGTTGGTGCATGGGTTCATAGACTCCTAATGCATCCATGATTTGCATGACAAGATCATTGAAATCATACTTGTTGAAGGATAACATCCAATTGGAATATTCACAAACAAATACACAAAAGAGATGAACTTTCCAACCCTGTTCTATGGGAATCCGCGTGATGATGACATTGTAAAGAGATTTAGTTACCAGGAAATAGTGAAATGTGAATTGCTACATGCTACCAATGATTTCTCGTATCACACTACAAATTTGTTCTTCAAAAAGGTGCGAACAATAATAAGCAAAGTGATTTCCTACGTGTGGATACAAATAAGAAAGGGACAATTACAAGGAAGAAAGTTACTGGAAAAAGACGTGAAGTACAAACCGAATTTGGAAATGATACTTATATATGATATTGGATACATAGATCTAAAAAATACTCACATTTCTCTTGATTACTTCCAACATATTAAGAAAAATGTATTTGCAATGATACAACAATTGGGGCCTCTGAAATTTTTCGTCACATTAACGAGTGCAGAGCATCGATGGCATGAATTGGTATCTGCATTGCCATATTTGTATAGGAATAGAAAAATGAAAATCACTCTAAAACATTGGAAGAAAAGGACATTGATTACCTGATAAGAAAGGACACAGTCTTATCAATGACAAAATCTTTTTCGGGAAAGTATCAAACATTTACTTTGTGTTAGAGTTTCAAAATAGAGGAAGTGAGAATGAACATGGGTTGTTGTGGATAAAATATGCACCGATATATGGAAAGGATAGTAATTCATAAATTTCAAAGTTCTTGGACAAGTACATAACATGTGACACATATCATCTACATCTAGATCTTGCAAACTTACATAGGAATTCCCATACAAGAAGCTGTAAGAAACAAAATAATTCACATTTTTTTATGAAACTTCCCTATGCCACCAATGAGAATGACAATGATTCTTGAACCGATTGATTTATCAGACAAAGCTGTTGACGAAAATTCAAAGTTGTTGTTTTCATCACTAGACCAAAAAAACTATAACAATTTAATTAGTTTCAAAGACTTCTTGATGAAAATGGGAGTAACAAAGGATGAGTACTTTCTCCTAATACAATGCACACTAAAACAACCAACAATATTCCTGAAATAAAAACCTTCACATATTTGGAACAACAACTTTGCAAAAGGCATGCCAAATTTTTGGAATGCAAACAAAGATGCACAATTTGTTCTGAATGCATATGCAACAACATCATATTGCAGTTCATATATGACTAAAGTTGATAAATATATGGCAAATGCATTTATAAGGATACACAAAGAGCATGAAAAAAGTATAAATACAATTTTGAATCTTCAACAAATGTCTGCGCATCAAGCAATCCATATTGTGCTTGTTCTTCCACTGAATAGCAGTTCAAGAGCATGTATCTTTATAAATACATAGATCCAATAGATCATGTAACACCCTAGTTCTAACCCTTATGAAATATAATGTATTATGTAGCTGTGACTTAGGCTGGTGAGCCGGTAAAGTTGAAAAGGGGCCAGAGTGCCTAGGAAATGTAATACATTTATATACATTAATAAAAAAATACATCGCTGGCTGCAAGATGGACAAGGACAAAAGAGATAGGGGGCTATGATTCCACGAGAGAGGGGGCTTACGGGGCTAAGTATTTTTATTATATTTTATTTACCCATAATTGGTTTTATGGAGAAAAGGGGTTACATGAGCTTCTTGGGAGGATGGCCATGTGGTTCTTGTTTTCATGTAATTATATAAACATCCCTTGTGGGTTGTTTTGGGGGTTCACTTGTTCTTATTTAATTCATTGTTACACCCTTCTCACTCTTTTATTTTTGGTGCCTCATTCTTGCTAATTCATGTGCTCTTTTTCTGAGCATGGAAACAAATGGATGGAAGAGGAGAACCATTACTAGATGACTGTAATAAATTACTGATCATTCTAGGAGGGAATGGATGCCTGAGTGCATGAGATTGATGGTAGTTCATGAAGAAATGTCCACAATTGAGAATCCTTGGAGTTTCCAACAGTGATATTTCCTGACCAGTAGCACTAGAGCCTTGGAGAGAAATGGAAAAGCCTGATGGACTGCATGGAAATGAAAGGTGTTCATTTCTTTGGGTTGTGCAGGCTGAGGGGGAAAGAGAGCTGGAAATTCAGATTTGATGTGTGGTTGGGAAAACTGAGAGCTAGTTAGCCAACTGTTGTGTGTTTTAGATTTGGCCTAAGACCCATCCTTGTGGATTCATATCCCTGGCTTGGGGGTGACCTACTGTTGAGAGTAAAGAAACAACAATGTCTATGGTTGGGAGGAATGTCGTTGGTTTGCAGCAAGTTGGTGAATGTTTACTTGCAAAGATAAGTGCTCTCAGTGTTTTTTGTATAATGTATATTCCACTGTGTATTTAATTATCTCTAATATATGTATTTATAATGTGTATGTCTGCTAGTTATTTGTTGTGCATGGAACATTGTTTATTTCTTTTATGCTATAGCATGGATCTTGATTAATGCATGTGGGTATTTCATGCTTGATTTCAGATTAAATGTTATTAGAATTCAATATTAGTTCAGAAGCAAGTTTTTGGAGTAGTATGGCCAGCCTGTGGGTGGCTAGCTACGTTACAGATTAGCATGGCCAGCTTGAGGGTGGTTGGGCACGTTACAGATCGACACACATTTTTTCTTAACCAACCTTTTTATTGAAACAAGAACCTAATGACTCAGGATATGTGATGTGAAACTCTATTATCGATTACTATATTGAATGACTACATGCCATTAAGAATATCTACGTCGCTAAATTTTTCTCCAAGTACAAAAAAATAGTACACACATATCGAAAAGGAAAAAACCAAATGCGATACGATTCGTCAAATATAACAAGTATATTGATTATGAAATTTTTTGTAGAGAGAAACTATTGCTATATGTCTCGTTCGAAAAAAGTGATATACATCAAAGCATAACTGGCCTACATGGGATGTTGCTTATTGTTTTCACGAAACTAGAATACAATCCAATGAAGCTAAGTTTACATACAATGTCAATCCAACGTGGGGAAATATGGAAAGTGAGATTCAACAAGTAGAAAATGACCATCTCGATGTTGATGGTACATTGACCCAATGAGGAACAAACACAGTTGAATGTGAACAATATGATTTGCAACCAATTTTCAATGCACTGGAGGGAAAAGTAGAAAAACAAGAACTAATCTTGGATTCCAAGTTGTAGGCCACCCATTTTTTCTTAAGAATAACAAATACTACAAACTTAGAATAATTTTGAGTAGAAAAAAACAAGCAATCGTCAAAGATGTTGCCCTAAAGAAATTAAGGGACATGCATACGTCGTTGTACTTGTTTCTTACGAGTGGACTAGGAACATGAAGAACCTTCAAAACAAAAATGATATTTCAAATGCTTATAGGAATACACGATGCATATAAGACAATGGATCCTTTGAAACCAAAGGGATTGATAGTCACATACACAGGTAAAATTTCTTACAATGCAGGTGGAACAAGAATCCATTTTGCATTTACAATTCCTTTCAAAAAGTCCCAGTTTGTTCCACTTAACAGAGATATGTTAGACACATTATCAAATATTTATCAGGAACTACAACTTGTCCTCATTGACAATGCTTCTACAGTTGAAAGCTAATTCCTATTTTCGATTGATAGTCAACTAAGAAGCATAAAACATGCACAAACAAAGTACTTTGGAAACATAGATATGGTATTTTGTGGTGATATTTATCAAGCACAACCCATTCACGGTTCCTTGATATTTGAGTACCCTACCATGAACATGCAAAGAATATCATATGACTTTTGGACAAATAACGTGAAGTGATATGAATTGCACACTACATTGTGGCGGACAAATGAAAAGTTTATTACAATTCTGAATAGGATGCAAACAAATGGTCAAACAAGAGATGATCTTGAATATATCAACATGAATGGCATCTGACCTGCTCCAAATCACCCAATATTCCCTTATCTGCTTTAAAAAAACAAAGATGTTGCATTGCATAACATGTCTATGCTATCGCTTATGCCTAGAAAGGAACTTTCAATCAATCCAACAATTGATGAAGAGGAAAACAACCACAGTGGCGTGCAACACCATGAACATACAACAACTTTGCCTTCACAAATTGTTCTAAAATTAGATATGCTCGTTGAAATATATGCATGTAACTACGATTCACAAGATGGTTTAGTAAATGATGCAGATGGAATAGTCAAAGCATGCACCAAAATAGCTAAGGCTGATGTTTTATGGATAAAGTTCTATGATCCACATATTGTACATTGATAGGCTATGAGGTTAGCTTATTTATATAGCATAGACATTTCTCCTAAATGGATACCCATATTGCGCATAACAAACCAATATAAACAAAAGAAATAATAGATCATTTGAAAATCCGTAAACGATTCCAAGTTCAAATTGCATGTGCATGTACAATACATAGATCACATGGGATAACATTGGATAGTGTTGCATTTGATCCTGTTGGGGTGCGAAGACATGGATTGGTTTATAAAACATTGTTGCGTGTAGGGAGCACTGAGTCTTTCACTTTGACATAGGATTTTATTTTCCTTTTCATTGCATTACATGGAGTGATTTGACATCAAAATGAAATAGAAGAAATGTAGGAAAACAAGTAGTTGCAAACAATACACCATCATAAACTCATTAACAGTGCCAAAACATGAGGTATGCCAATAACAATAACACAACAAACACTTTTTATTTTTGTAAATTATGTACATGTAGTAATATATATCAATAGTGCATGGTACTATGTATAATCCAAATTACATATTGCATCTATGGATATCCCATGGATGATGGGTTGAAAATGTAGTGTTTTTCAACATTTCATGAAGAATAATCCAAGGCCTCTACATATTAAATGTGTAGTGTCGGGATGGACAAATTGTGATGTGAGATGACCTGAGAACTAGAGGGAGCAATTAGCCTTCTCTTATATGTGAATGGACAATGTATTTAAGAAAAATATTTGGAATTTCACTGATTGGATGATAGTCCAACAACACAATAATTAACATAAGGCATTAAAATATATTTTCATTGAATTGAAAAAAAAGACACGCCGACTTGAAAAAAAAAACCAACACTTTGTATTATTTTCATTTGATACCAAGAATAAATACAAAAGTAGACTAGTACATTTCATATAACTATGCTATGCATTATGCTTATGTTAATAACAATTGCCTTACTCTGTGCTATGTGCTCTATTTTGTTAATATGTGGTCATCCTATCGTTTGACAATTATTTGGTAAACTGACATAAGATTTGTGAACAAGATGATATTATTTATTTATATATGGTCATCCTATCACTTGACACAAGAATTGGTATATAGAAGAAAGAAGAGAAACTGAGGATAGTGTTCACATTTGGTTGGCGATGGTTTATTTCTCCACACAGATTGGATGCCTGCACATTTTTTTTTGGTTGTAAATTCTGGAGCTATTCTATTAAAAAATACAGTAAAGATACAAGCATAAAATAAGAAGTGTTTATCCCAGTGAAAGGATAGAGAAACCCAAAAAATGAGGCTTGCCCTGATTGGGAAACCGAGCTAGAAAACAACATGACCATCTTGCCTGCCCTTTGGGGGGAAACCAGGCTTACACAAATAATTGTAGTGTTTGTCTTTATAATTGTTTTCATATAACCAAACCCTAAACAAAACTAAGAAAAATGAAAAATGAACACAAGCTTGGGAATTACGTATGCTTTCTAGTCACAGTTGGAGGGCCATCAGGAGGAGTCTCTTCTACAAAGGGGCAGCCACCAAAGTCACTATTGTTGGAGGAGCTATAGTTGTCCGAGCTTGGTTCCATGATCAGGATGCCTGCACTCTTGATAAAGGAAGCCATTAACGAACTTTTCTTGCCTAGTGGAGTCTCTGTTGTTTGTTTGCTGGAATTCTCCCAAGGAGCCGAGGTGCTGGGGTGGGCCGCAGAAGGAAGAGGATGAGTGCCGAGGGAGGGAGAATCTGAAGGAGGAGGGAGAGAGGTGGGGGAGTGGGGTGAGTGAGGTGAACTAGGAGGGATTTAAAGGAAGACACGTGAGAGGCTCAAGAGGGTGTGGGTGAGCAGGTTTTTTACAACCTAATAGCTACAATGGTGTCTGGAGGTGTGTCAGGAGGCTAGGCGAGAGCCTGGAATTTACTCTTCCCAATCGTCTAACAACTGCCAAAGAGAGTTAGGGAAAAATTGATCATATCTATCCTGGTTGGCCATGGCAGGTGGGAGAGGTGTTGTGGATGCACTCCCTCCATGACCACTTCTCCCCAAGGTGGGGGTGGCATGCTTGCGGGGAGGCATAAGTGAGAGTCGAAGCCTACGAAGCACAAAGAGGGGAGAGAGCCACCACCGCCTATAGAGAATAGATAGCCACCACCTACAAAGAATAGTGGAGGAATTACAGATATGGTCGAGGGTGGATGAGTGACAAAGGCCATGATGAGAGAAGATTAATGTTGGAAGATTGGTTGTTATCATTGATGTCAACCCTAGCCATTGACTTTTGGACCCCATAGTTTATAGAAGTAGATAGACATGAAGGAAATTACACATTCATATACAACGCCGATGGATGGATAGTATAAGTCATACCACTTTCGGTGGCATGTGGCATATCAAGTGGATCCTCACGATTGAGGAGAAATCAATTTTTGAAGATGACAATGTGAATTGAATCAGAAACTACATGTCGACACTAATGTTAAAAGGAAGTGACATAAAGGGTATAAATACATCTCATTATACATTCATGTTTCAACACACACAAGTTTATTAATGAAAAAGGAGATATAAGTCAAATTTCTGAGGAAATTTGAAGTAAAGAAGGCTGAATTTCAAGGGAGGATGAAGTCTTTTGGTGATGTGTTCTAAGGTATGTTATTTACATGTCATATTACCATTTTTTATATAAGTTTGTTTCTAGAATGATTCAAATGGTGAAATTCATAGGCTATTGAGAAGACATATCTAGGTACCTGTGGTAAAAATTCAGGTCTTTATTCGCTAAAATTTTGGAGATACACTTTGTGGAAGATAGGGCTTTTGACTAGAACTGAAGCTAGTCATAAACATGTTTTCTGGGTAAAACAGTCATAAAGTCTTCATAGAGAATCCAAATGAAGTGAGACAAATTGCATTGGAAATAGTACGGGCTGTATTTTCCTGTGTATGAATTTCAAAATATGATGTTAAATATTGAGCACGTGGCATTATGTACAAGTTCGTTCTCCTGAATAAACCAGAATTGAATAAGGTCTACCATTTTCTCTATAACTCATTTTCTGGGAGGATTCAAGGAGTGAAACTTGGAGGATTTTTAGAGAATACATTGAGTAATATTATCTACAGGATCATAGTATTCCAAGAAGTGAAGAATTTCAGAAGTTGAAGAATTCTCAAGAAGCATTATTAGGTTCTATGTGATGGTTGGTTGATGGTGATAATTTAATGTAAAGTTTTATTATCTCTCATATATTCTTGGGTGGAAGGAAGGGTCAATGATGGAGAGGTCAACCCTCTCTTGATATTGGAGGATTGTATCTTCCTTTTGGAGGTTTATCCTTCCCTTTATATTTGGAAGTTGTAGCTACCTTTGGAAGTCACTACTTCCTTTGAACAATAATACATGATTACTTCTTATATACTGTGCATGGTGTATCTCTTATAATATTCTTCATTGTTCATTGGATAGTCTTCATTGCCAATTGGATATAAATTGAATACATGATATGATTGAAGTACAAGTTAAAAAATACTAATTTCTCTAAATACTGATTCACCCCCCTCTCAATATTTCCAACAATTGGTATCAGAGCCGGTTGCCTTCAGAACAGTTTAACCACTGGAAGGAAAATCCTGAGTAGAGATAGATGACCATGAGCACATTCCAAATAGGATTCAACAATTTGATGGAAGCAATTATGCATACTGGAGTGATAGAGTGCAAAGTTTCCTAACAATTTTGGGAGTAGACATTTGGTACTCAGTTGTAAATGGCTATGCAATCCAAAATAATGCTCCAATCGATCCAAATAAGAAGAAGATTATGAGTTGTAATTCAAAATCCAGACATGTTATTCTAGGAGCATTGGCACCGACCATTTCTAGAAAAGTGATGGGCTGCAACACTGCTAAAGAGGTATGGGACAAACTCAAGAGTATCTATGAAGGTGATCCAAGAGTTAAGCAGGTCAAGCTTCAAAGACATAGAGAAGAATTTGAAAAATTGAAGATGGATGAAAAGGAAGATACTGCAACCTATTTTCTTAGAGTTGATGAAGTTTTTAATGCTATCCGAGGATTAGGTGAAGAGCTCAATGAATCCTTGGTTGTACAAAAGGTGTTGATATCACTTCTATTAAAGTATGATGCTAAGGTCTTCACCATTGAAGAAACTAGGGACTTGACCAAAATGACAATGGATGAATTACATGGGTCTTTTATAGCATATGAAATGAGAACATGTACAAAAAGTGACCAACCAAACAATGAAGCAGCCTTTAAAGCTATAAATAAGACAAAAGACAAGGATAATGGGATTGATGAAGAAATAACAAATTTCGTAAGAAGGCTCTAGAAGGGAATTGGAAGATACAAAGGTAAGTCTCCTCTCAAATGCTTCAACTGTGGTAGAATAGGACATATTGCTGAAAAATGCTACTATAAAAAGAGAAGTCTCAACAATAAAAAGAGATTCTACTCCAAGGATGATGAAATCTTTTCAGATGAGAGTGATGAAGAAGATAATGATGGAGGAGAAGTCCTATTCATAGTGCAAGAAGCCCAGGATGATGATCACAAGAGTTATAAAGAAGAAGAAATCATTTCTGAAGAAGATTCATGTGAAGAAACCAACCTTGATTCCTTTTGGGGATACAAAGACAATGTAGAGAGTGAACAAGCATATGAGAATCTTGAAAAGTTGAAGCATGTTGAAACTGAAAATAGCAAGCTTAGAAACACAAACATAATACTAAAAGGTGAATTGATTAGTTGTGAAGAAGAGAATTACAAGCTTAAAAAGACCATTGATAGATTGAAGGAACAATTAGAAGATTATGAGAAATTGAAAGCATAATTGGATCACACAAAAGGGGAGCTACTATTGACAATAGAAAAGTTGAAGAAGTTCGAAAAAAGAACTGAAAAATTAGATGAGATCCTTAGTAGTCAAAGATTTCCAAATGAAAAGACAAGACTAAGATACAATGACAGTTTGAAGACAACAAAACAAGAGAAGGAAGATGAAAATTATGAAACCAACACTCCAGAGCAAGTTGAACAACAAGATAGAAGACTAAAATTCAGAAGGAATGAGAAATCAAGAAGATCTTCTCTCATTAGGTATGCAAGCAATCATTATGAAGGAAACTACAGAAGAATAGATCGTGAACCTAGATGGACCACACCACAATGAACATCACTTACTTCTAGGTATCAAAATTTCTTTCTTGGACATTGTTATACTTGTGGAAATTTTGGACACAAAAAAATCGATTGTAGAATCAATGAAAGGAATAACTATGCAAGCTACATGAATGGTGCAAATAGTAGATAAGGAAATGTTCGTAGACCTGTCAAAAAAATTTATAATCCATTTGACCCATTAATGGATCAAAATATTGTATGCTACAAGTGCAATAATCTTGGTCACAAAGCACAAGATTGCAAAGAGATGAAGGAAGATAATCCTATGCCAAATGTCCCTATACCAATTACAACATGGAAAAGGAAATAAATTCCATAGAATGAAAACTATCGAATGTCATTGGTCTCTAAAGAATGCAAAGAAGAATATGAATGGTTCATAGACAGTCGGTGTTGATCTCATATGACCAGAGATCAAAGAAAATTTGTCATCTTGAAGAAAATGGGTGGAAATGTTGCATTTGGAGATGACTCATATACAAAAATACTTGGAAAAGGAACTGTAAATCTTGGAAGTGAAAATGTAAAAGAAAGAAAAATCCTATTGGTTAAATATCTGAAGCATAATCTCCTCAGTGTCAACAAAACATGTGATCATGGATACACTCTTACGTTTGACTCCGAAAAATGTAAAATCAGAGAAAAGAACTCAGGAAGATTGGTTGCAACTGCAAAAAGAAGACCAAACAACATATACATCCTAGACATGAAGGAAAGAGAGAATACAAAAGCCACACAAAAGGATTCCAAGAAAGAAAAAGTCCCAAATACCAAAAATAAGGATGAAGTATTATTGAGTGCCACATGTTCAGGGGGAGCATCCCCAAAGAAGAAGGTCACCTTATCCCATTGAATTTAGGGGGATAAACCCACCCTTTGTGACATAACCCCCCTTCCCTCTTGGGGATTGCACGACCTCTCAGTCAAGGATATTCAATGCTCTGAGCCGAATTGGCTCTTCAAGACCTTGCTGGCCCCACAAATAATTTTACAGATGCCCCTTTTCTCCTAGGCGCAGGTCCTGTGAGACCCATAGGCTCCTGATAAGCCCCTGTTCTCTTCACCTAAACTTGAGATATGACCTCGAGCTAGTCTCTTAGAAACTCTGCAACTCCACGCTTCAAATATTTTGTGAGTAGCTTGCTCCCTTTTCCCGATCTCTGAATCGACAAATTTACACGGGACCCAATCTATGATCCATGTCTCTCCCACAACCAACAATTGTGATTTGCTTCGGACTCTGGCCTTCATGTGTCTTCATGCTTTGCTCTCCTTTCTGAAGAACCTTTTCTATGAAATACGTGGATCTCCTCCACATGTCCTTATGGATCCAACAGTACAACTCCACTCCACTCTTCGCGACTTCATGAATATTTCCCTTTGCTCCACGTAAATTATTCCAAAGTTATTTCTCGCGAAATCTCAGGTCTTTCACCACCTGTCTCCTGAAAATCAAAGTTCAGGATCCACTCTGAGCTTCGGAGCTTCGACGGTCTTGCACTCCACTCAACTGAAAACCCTCAGAGAGTGAATTCTCTAGATTTCCAGATCTCTAGCCACCTGTCTCTCCGGATGATCGACGGTCCCACTTGGCTTTGGGACTTCAGTGAGTCCTTACTCCTGTGCACACCTAACACTTCTCCCACAGTCTGAGACTTGTACTATTCTACGCCTTCTGCAATCTTTGCATAGACTCTATGCACGATGGCACTAGTCCTCCTGAGCTTTTGCTGGCTCTAATCTTTAAGGGTCTCGACCCTTGACTACTTTGAATGTTTTCTTGGGCCCTCCTGACACTTGACGCTCTTCCTCTTAAAATTTTCAAACTTGAAGTATCTTTGTCTCTGTGCAATCCTTGCACTCAGATGACCTTCAGATGGATTCTTACAACACTTGTCTAAGTGTTGGATTGGTGCACTCCTTGCATAGGTCTTCCTCCATAGTTTTCAACAACTCTGTTCACCGTGAATTCAACTTGCTCATACCCCAAAAGTCTCGGACTCTTTTGTTCCTCGAAGGGATATATGTGCCCCCTTGGAAAATTATGCTCAATTCACACTTGCAGATCTTTCTAGAGTATTAAATAACTCTATGGGTGTCTTCTCCTTGACACTTACCTTCTTACAAAACTCAAAATTGAGTTCTTTTTATGCACACTTGCACCTGCTCAATGCTCTCCTGGTAGAGTTCTATATAGTGTTCAACAACTCTGTGATACACTTACTCCTGGACAGACTTCCCTCCAAGGTATTCAATAATATCAAGGCTCCCTTATGCATCTATGATTTCTCTGGTGTGCCCTCCTAACACGTTCTTCTTTGACTCGAAAGAGTTCAGGTGCGCACTCCTTGCGCTAGCTACAAAGTTTCCAATACCCTATCGTGCACTCCTTGCACAACCTAAAGAACCCAGAACAATTTAACAAAACTCACAGATAGATAATTTCTATCCTTACCCTGCATATGAAAAATAACACACACCTACAACATAAATTCATACAAATGCAAACGACATTCATAAACAAACACCCACCACACATGAAGTTGTAAACAATGAAATCTATTCTTTTGTATTAATATCATAATGTCAATTACAATGTATGATCTCAGACTGCAATTGAGTCTCGACTCTTCTCTCCTCTCTTATAAAAAATAACCTCTATTGGGCATATGATTAACAACCTCTCAACAACAATCTCTAATGGGAATAAGTTACAAATATTTATACAAGAGGAGACTCATCGAGTCTTTCACTCCAACTACTCTAGTGGTGTCTAATCACCATCAAAATGCCTATCTACTGAGGCAGATTACAATGAGTGGAAAATCTAGTCTGAATCGGATCTATATCCCTCCTATTGTTAGCCATTTAAGGTGACCTTATCTACAGCCTGTACGAAGGCATGACTTGGTTCTACTCAAGCCTTACAATGTGTACTTGCATTAATTACATTTAAAATTTAAAATTTGAGGGAAAAATGAGAGTGATGACGCATCTCCCCTCCTTGAATGTGCACCAATGTGATGAATAGATGGTGCATGCTGAGGTGGAGTGATTCTCCTGCATCATACTCCACTACTACGAAAAATTCATGAGCTTCCCAGCTCTATTGAAATCCTCCTCGATCCAAAACTTTTCCCTGGAGCTGTCCACCTGCTCCTCTACTTTGTTGCTGCTACTATTGCCCCACTACTCTTGCAGGCCCTCCTTTGTTCAACTTCTCCTTGTTGATAGCTTCTTTTGATGACTTCATCATCAACCTCCTTATCTCCTCTATGACTTCTTCCAACTTCTCTGCTGGCTGGCTTTCTTTATGCAGTCTGCTCAAATGAAACTCCTCTTTATCAATGGGTATATCAATATGATATCCCATGTTGTCTCCATCACTTGTGGCCTTGACTTACCACATCCCTACAGACTTAGATTCTGCAACCTCCTTACTGAACTTATGTCCAACCATCTCCTTTGAAAATTCAACATCTTCCAGCTCTTTTGTTGGTACACCTCAAACTTCCTCCAGCTGCTCCTCGTGCTGATATGTTTCCTCTGGCATGGCTATCTCCTAGAAACCATCTTCTAGTTATGGATTGTCTAACCAATCCTCCAACATATTCAACTCCATCTTCCATGGCATGATCATGTCATCTGCATTCCCTTCTTATGTTAGGGAATACTTCAGTATCTGCTTCTTCTCCTATATGATAGTCACAACTGGCTATCCTTCTACTGCTACATATGAAACACATATGTTAGCCTCTCCTTGGATTCTTGGTAGGAATATTTCGATTCCTCCAATGATCAGAATGGTCCTCTGATCCTTCTCCTCTGTGGTGCAAGTATTTAACTTCTCATCATCTTCATTCACATGGTATGAAAATCCACATGAATAGTCATATGGATGAGTCATTTCTTCTTCCTCCCTTCCATTTGTAAACACCCCTTGCTGACATGAACTCTCAGCTAAGTTCATCTCTTCTCCTTTGCCCACCTGGAAAATTAGGGTTTCTCCTCTGCCCTCCTGGAAGTTTAAGAGATCAACTGATCTCTTCTCATTTCCCACCTGGAAATCTATGCAATCTCTTCTAGATTTCTTTCCCTCATCATTGAAGTTTTCAGCGTGCCTCAACCAAATTTTTAATAGCTGTTGTTGCCTTCTGGCCAACAACTTCTGAACATGCCACCTGAATTTCCTTTTTAGAGGCCATTCATACCTCCAGTGTACCTTTTCCTCCTACTACATCTTCAATGCTAGCTTCTCCATTTATGCTTGGATTTCACTGATCTCCTTGTCGATTTCTTCTTTTATTTTCTGCTGGCGGTATTCTCTTTGACCATGCTCATGGCATTCAGTATCCATCTTTCCTTGCTTCACCCTCAACCCACCTATTTTTCTACCATCTGTTGCACACCTTGAAACAGTATTTATAAAGCATCACACTCTGTCTCCCTTCACCTGCTGACTATAGGCAAAGCCTCGCTCTGATACCACTCTAACGCAACCCCCCTTCCCTCTTGGGGATTGCGCGACCTTCTGGTCAAGGATCTTCAATTCTCTGAGCCGAATTGGCTCTTCAGGACCCTGCTGGCCCCACAAATCATTTTACACAGGCCCCTTTTCTCCTAGGCATAGGTACTGTGAGATCCGTGTGATCCTACTAAGCCTCTATTATATTCACATGACCTTGAGATGTGACCTTGGGCCAGTCTCTTCGCAAATCCGCACTTCAGAGATTTTACGAGTAGCTTGCTCCCTTTTTCCCAATCTACGGTCCACGTCTCTCCCACAACCAACGATTGTGATCTTCTTCAGACTCCGGCCTTCGGGTGTCTTCCCGCTCTGCTCTCCTCTTCCTTCTGAAGAAAATTTTCTTTGAAATAAGTGGATCTCCTCTATGTGTCCTTCTGGATCCAATGGTTCAACTCCTTCGCTCTTCGTGACTCGCGAATATTTCCCTTTGCTTCACGCAAATTCTTCCGAAGTTATTTCTCACAAAATCTTGTATCTTTCGTGACTTGTGTCCTGACAATCAATGTTCAGGATCCACTCTGGGCTTCGGAGCTTCGATAGTCTTGTACTCTTCTCAACTAAAAACCCCCAGAGAATGAATTCTCTGAATTTCTAGATCTCTAGCCACCTGTCTCTCCGGACGATGGACATTCCCACTTGGCTTTGGGACTTCAATGATTCCTTACTCTTGTGCACACTTAGCACTTCTCTCGTAGTTCAAGACTTGGAATGTTCTCTGCCATCTACACTCTTTGTAGAGACTCTATGCGTGATGACACTAGTCCTCTTGATATTTTGCTGGCTCGAATATTTAAGGGTATCAACCCTTAGCTACTTCGAATGTTTTCTTGGGCCCTCCTGGCACTTGACACTCGTCCTCTTGAAATTTTCAAACCTGAAGTAGGTTCGTCTCTGTGCACTCCTTTCAATCGAGTGACCTTCAAATGACTTCTTACAACACTTGTCTAAGTGTTGTCCTGGTGCAATCCTTGCATAAGTCTTCCTCCAGAGTGTTCAAAAACTCTGTTCATATTGAGCTTCAACTTGCTAAGATCCCAAAAGTCTCTATCCCTTTTGTTCCTCGAAGGGATATATGTGTCCCCTTGGAAAATTTTGCTCAATGCACACTTGTAGAGATTTCCAGAGTATTCATTAACTCTGTGGGTGTCTTCTCCTTGACACTTACCTTCTTACAAAACTTGAAATCAGGTTAGCTCAATGCACCTTCTCAATGCCCTCCTAACAGAGTTTTACAGATTGTTCAACAACTCTGTGCTACGCTTACTCCTGCGCAGACTTTCCTCCAAGGTATTCAACAACCTTGAGGCTCCCTTTTGAGTCTATGATTGTTCTGGTGTGCCCTTCTGGAACTTTCTTCTATGACTTGAAATAGTTCATATGCGAACTCCTTGCGCTGGCTACAGAGTTTCCAATATCCTGTTGTGCACTCCTTTCACAGCCTAAAGAACCCATAACAATTTAACAAAACTCATAGATAGAGAATTTCTATCCTTACCCTACAGATGAAAAATAACACACACCTACAACATAAATTCATACAAACGTAGAAAACATTCATAAACAAACACCCACCACACAGGAAGTTGTAAATAGTGAAATATGTTCTTTTGTATTAATATCAGAATATGAATTACAATGTATGAGCTCGGAATGCAACTGAGTCTCAACTCTTCTCTCCTGTATTATCAACAACAACCTCTACTGGGAATATGATTAACAACCTCTCAACAACAACCTCTACTGGGCATATGTTACACAGATTTATACAAGAGAAGACTCATCGAGTCTTTCCCTCCAACTACTCTAGTGGTGTCTAATCACCATCAAAACAACTATCTACTGAGGCAGATTATAATGAGTGGAAAATCTAGTTCGAATCGGATCTAGATCCCTCCTACCACAAGCCATTTAAGGTGACCTTATCTACATCTTGTATGAAAGCTTGAGTTGGCTCTACTTAAGCCTTACAACACGTACTTGCATTAATTACATTTAAAATTTAAAATTTGAGGGCAAAATGAGAGTGTTGATGCGCACCAATGTGTTGAATAGTTGGCACATGCTGAGGTGGACAGATTCTCCTGCATCACTTTTCCCCTGATGTCAAAGGGGGAGATAAATTGGGATCATGATGACAGGGGGAGCATGAATGTTGCCATCAATGACAAACGGGGAGGTTGTTGGAAGATTGGTTGTTGTCATTGATTTCAACCCTAGCCATTGGCTTTTGGACCCCACAGTTGATCGAAGTAGATATAAATGAAGGAAATTACACATGCATATAAAACACCCATGGATGGATGATATAATTCATGCCGCTTCCGGTGGTATGTGGCACATCACATGGATCCTCACGATTTAGGAGAAATGAATTTTTGAGGATGACAATGTGAATTGAAGCATAAACTACATGTCGACCCTAATGTTAAAAGGAAGTGACATAAATGGTATAAATAAATCTCATTATACATTCATTTTTCAACATACACAAGTTTATTAATGAACAAAGAGATATAATTCAAATTTATGAGGAAATCTGAAGTAAAGAAGGTCGAATTTCAAGGGAGGATGAAGTCTTTTGGTGATGTGTTCTAAGGTATGTTATTTATAGGTCATCTTACCATTTTCACTATAATTTTGTTTCTAGAACGATTCATATGGTGAAATTTGGAGGATATTGAGAAGCCATATCAAGGTACATGTGGTAAAATTTTCATCTCTTTATTCGCTACAATTTTGGAGATACACTCTATGGAAGATACAATTTTTGACTAGTCCTGAAGCTAGTCATAAACATGTGTTCCATGTAAAACAATCATAACATCTTCATAGAGAATCCAAATGAAGTGAGACCAATTTAATTGGAAAGAGTACGGGTTGTAGCTTCATGTGTATAAATTTCAGAATATGATGTTAAATATTGAACGTGAGGTATTCTGTACAAGTTCGCCCTCCTGAATAAACCATAATTGAATAAGGTCTACCGTTTTCTCTATAAATCCGTTTCTGGGAGGATTCAAGGAGTGAAAATTGGAGGAGTTTCAGAGAATACATTGATTAATATTATATATAGGATCAGAGTATTCCAAGAAGTGAAGAATTGCAGAAGTTGAAGAAGTCTCAGGAAGCATGATCAGGTTCTATGTGATGGTTGGTTGATGGTGATAATTTAATGTAAAATTTTATTATCTCTCATATATTCTTGGGTGGAAGGAAGGGGAAAGGATGGAGAGGTCAAAACTCTCTTGATATTGGAGTGTTGTATCCTCATTTTGGAGGTTTATCCCTCCCTTTATATTTGGAAGTTGTAGCTACCTTTGGAAGTCATTACTTCCTTTGAACAATAATACATGATTACTTCTTATATACTGTGCATGGTGTATTGATGTATCTCTTATACTATTATTCATTGTTGATTGGATATAAATTGAATACATGATCTTATTGAAGTACAAGTTAAAAAATACTAATTTCTCTAAATACTGATTTACCCCCCTCTCAGTATTTCCATCAATTAGTATCATAGTCGGTTGCCTTCAGAACAATGTAACCACTGAAAGGAAAATCCTGAATAGAGATGGATGACCATGATCACATTACAAATGGGATTCAACGATTTGATGGAAGAAATTATGCATACTGGAGTGATAGAGTGAAAACTTACCTAACAAATTTGGGAGTAGACATTTGGTACTCAGTTGTAAATGGCTATGTAATCCAAAAGAATGCTCCATTCGATCCAAATAAAAAGAATCTTATGAGTTGTAATTCAAAAGTCATACATGTTATTCTAGGAGCATTGGAACCAACCATTTCTATAAAAGTGATGGGCTACAACACTGCTAAAGAGGTATGGGACAAACTCAAGAGTATCTATGAAGGTGATCCAAAAGTTAACCAGGTAAAGCTTCAACGATATAGAGCAGAATTTGAAAATTTGAAGATGGATCAAAAGGAAGATATTGCAACCTATTTTCTTAGAGTCAATAAAGTTGTTAATGATATCAGAGGATTAGGTGAAGAGATCAATGAATCCTTGGTTGTACAAAAAGTGTTGAGATCACTTCTCTTGAAGTATGATGCTAAGGTCTCCGGCATTGAAGAAACTAGGGACTTGACCAAAATGACAATGGATGAATTACATGGGTCTCTTATAACATATGAAATGAGAACATGTATAGAAAGTGACCAGCCAAACAATGAAGCAGCCTTTAAAGCCATAAATAAGACAAAAGACAAGGATAATTGCATTGATGAAGAAATAGCAAATTTTGTAAGAAGGCTCTAGAAGGGAATTGGAAGATAAAAAGGTAAGTCTCCTCTCAAATGATTTAAAAGAAGTATCAACAACAAAAAGAGATTCTACTCCAAGGATGATGACATCTCCTCAAATGAGAGTGATGAAGAAGATAATGATGGAGGAGAAGTCCTCTTCATAACCCAAGAAGCCCAGGATGATGATCACAAGAGTTCTAAAGAAGAAAAAATCATTTCTGAAGAGATTTGGGTGAGGAAACCAACCTTGATTCCTTTTGGGGATACAAAGACAATGTAGAGAGTGAACAAGAAGATGAGAATATTGAAAATTTGAAGCATGTTGAAACTGAAAATAACAAGCTTAGAAACACAAACATAATACTAAAAGGTGAATTGAGTAGTTTTTAAGAAGAGAATTACAAGATTGAAATGACCATTGATGGCTTGAAGAAAAAATTAGAAGATTATGATAAATTGAAAGAAGAATTGGATCACACAAAAGGGGAGCTACTATTGACAATATAAAATTTGAAGAAGTTTGAAAAAAGCACTGAAAAATTAGATGAGATCCTTAGCAGTCAAAGATTTCCAAATGACAAGACAAGAATAGGATACAATGACAGTTTGAAGACAACAAAACAAGAGAAGGAAGATGAAAATGATGAAACCAACACTCCAGAGCAAGTTGAACAACAAGATAGAAGACTAGAATTCATAAGGAATGAGAAATCAAGAAGATCATCTCCCATCAGGTATGAAAGCAATCATTATGAAGGGAACTACATAAGAATAGATCATGAACCTAGATGGACCATACCACAAAGAAGATCACTTACTCCCAGGTATCAAAATTTCTTTCTTGGACATTGTTATACTTGTGGAAATTTTGGACACAATGCAATCAATTTTAGAATCAATGAAAGGAATACCTACACAAGCTACATGAATGGTGCAAATAGTAGATATGGAAATGTTCGTAGACCTGTCAACACAAAATGTAATCCATTTGACCCATTAATGGATCAAAATAGTGTATGCTACAAGTGAAATAATCTTGGTCACAAAGCACAATATTGCAGAGAGATGAAGGAAGATAATCCTATGCCAAATGTCCCTATACCAACTACAACATGGAAAAGGAAAGAAATTCCACACAATGAAAACTGTCGAATAAAATTGGTCGCTAAAGAATGAAAAGAAGAAGATGAATGGTTCATAGACTGTGGGTGCTCATCTCATATGACCAGAGATCAAAACAAATTTGTTAGCTTGAAGAAAAAGGGTGGAAATGTTGTATTTGGAGATGACTCATCTACCAAAATACTTGGAAAAGGAGCTGTAAATCTTGGAAGTGAAAATGTAAAAGAAAAAAAAATCCTATTGGTTGAAGATCTGAAGCATAATCTCCATAGTGTCAGCAAAATATGTGATCAAGGATACACTCTTACGTTTGACTCCCAAAAATGTAAAATCAGAGAAACTAACTAAGGAAGATTGGTTGCAACTGCAAAAAGAATATCGAACAACATATACATCATAGACATGAATAAGAGAGAGAAGATGAAATCCACACAAAAGGATTCCAAGAAAGAAAAAGTCCCAAAGACCAAAAATAAGGAGGAAGTATTATTAAGTGCCACATGTTCAGGGGGAGCAACCCCAAAGTTGAAGGTCACCTTATGCCATTGAAATCAGGGGGAGAATTACCACCCTTTTCCATTTATGTCAAAGGGGGAGATAAATTGGGATCATGATGACAGGAGGAGAATGAGTGTTTCCATCAATGGCAAAGGGAGAGATTATTGGAAGATTGGTTGTTGTCATTGATGTGAACCCTAGCCATTGGCTTTTGGACCCCACAGTTGATCAAAGTATATAGACATGAAGGAAATTACACATGCATATACAAAACCCATGGATGGATAGTATAAGTCATGCCGCTTCTGGTGGTATGTGGCACGTCATGTGGATGCTCACGATTGAAGATAAATGAATTTTTGAAGATGAAAATGTGAATTGAAGCAGAAACTACATGTCAGCCCTAATGTTAAAAGGAAGTGACATAAAGGGTATAAATAAATTTCATTATACATTAATTTTTCAACACACACACATTTATTAATGAACAAGGAGATATAAGTCGAATTTATGAGGAAATCTGAAGTAAAGAAGGCCGGATTTCAAGGGAGGATGAAGTCTTTTGTTGATGTGTTCTAAGGTATGTTATTTACAGGTCATCTTACCATTTTCTCTATAACTTTGTTTATAGAATGATTCATATGGTGAAATTCAGAGGTTATTGAGAAGCCATATCTAGGTATCTATGGTAAAATTTTCATCTCTTTATTCGCTAGAATTATGGAGATGCATTATGTGGAAGATAAGGCTTTTGACTAGTCCTGAAGCTAGTCATAAACATGTGTTCCGAGTAAAACAATCATAACATATTCATAGGGAATCCAAATGAAGTGAGACCAATTGCATTGGAAAGAGTGCGGGTTGTAGTTTCTAGTGTATGAATTTCATAATATGATGTTGAATATTGAGTGCGGGGAATTCTGTACAAGTTCGCTCTCCTGAATAAACCATAATTGAATAAGGTCTACCATTTTCTCTATAACTCCTTTTTTGGGAGGATTCAAGAAGTGAAACTTGGAGGAGTTCCAGAGAATACATTGAGTAATATTATCTATAGGATCAAAGTATTTCAAGAAGTGAAGAATTGCAGAAGTTGAAGAAGTTTCATGAAGCATTATCAGGTTTTATGTGATGGTTGGTTGATGGTGATAATTTAATGTAAAGTTTTGTTATCTCTCATATATTCTTGGATGGAAGGAAGGGGCAAGGATGGAGAGGTCAACCCTCTCTTGATATTGGAGGATTGTATCTTCATTTTGGAGGTTTATCCCTCCCTTTATATTTGGAATCTGTATCTACCTTTGGAAGTCATTACTTCCTTTGAACAATAATACATGATTACTTCTTATATACTGTGCATGGTGTATTGGTGTATCTCTTATACTATTCTTTATTTTTCATTGGATAGTCTTCATTGCTGATTGGAAATAAATTGAATACATGATCTGATTGAAGTACAAGTTCAAAAATACTAATTTCTCTAAATACTGATTCACCCCCCTCTCAATATTTCCAACAATTAATTCGAGGGCCTTCAATACTCGCATCCTTTGCATGCACGCGGACTGGGGTGACATACTGAGACCATGCATGTGACAAGATGGATTAGTTAGTGGAGTAAAGGTTCAACGCCTCGGGGGGAGGAGCGAGTTAATTCACATGAGGGGATGGTGAGGTGGAGCACACCAGGTCGTCATTTCATGCACTAGAGGATCTCGTAGTGCCCGCCAGGTGGATGGGAGTGACACCCGCATCTGGGGTGGATGCATGCACATTTATTGAGTAAGTGAAAATCATTTGTTTGGGTTGTGTTTCCTGTTGGAGACAAATTTTCCAATGGATGGAGTAGCTCCAGGGATGGAAAATTTATTTTGTCCACATTTGTCCCAGGTCTCGACCTCTGACTGCTTGGGTTTTCTCTGGACTAGTGAAGGATAGACATACTTCATCCTGCAACCCAGAAATCCAAGCTGTGACTAGACCAATTTATATAGATAGAACTCAGTGCCCCGGTTACTCGGGCAAATGCAAATATATAGCACCGAGTAATTACTTCAACGACTAGGACCATGATCATCCTTGTGTCTCATTCAACTTGCTTGATAAGGAGACTACATGGAAAACTAGAACCGACATAGGGGGCAGTCGGGTTCAACAAAGGTGTTGATCCATGGCAACACGAACAACATATGTTGGATTAGAGAATTGGTGCATTGAAGGAGCTTCAAAGCACAATTAAAGCAACTATTTGGATAGGCTAAGAGTATTTCTCTTGAACTGTAGGCTGGGTTCCCTTCCCAACAATTTATTTCTCAATGTCAACTAACATGAGAATGAAACATTAGGAGTGCAAGCTGTTTGCATGGACCACAAACTGTACAGAATCACATGCATGCTAGAAAAAGCCACAAATGCGAGGAATTTGGGATGGAACTAAAATTCATGGGATAAATGGACCTGATGGATAAACGATTGTTGGTGCTACTCAAATGACAGGGGATGGGAGCTCTATTTGTGAAGAAATGGAGGTTGGGTGTGAATACTATGGTCATGGGAAGTTGTATAAATAGTTGGGAAGACAACCAAAAATTGGTCCTGGCATATGTGTTGATATCCACATATGCAAGTGTAGGAGTTATATGGATCAATTGCATAGAGGCTACTTAAAATAAATTCAACTCAACAATATTTTTTAAGTTAAACATATGCATAAAATTGTTTTGTTCACTTTATATACTTATTTTTTTATAACAAACATTGTTACTTAAAATAAGTTGAACTCAACAATATTTTTAAGTTAAACATATGCATAAAAGCATTTTGTTCACTTTATATACTTATTTTTTTAATAATAAACATTGTTACTTAAAATAAATTCAATTAAGTATTGAGATTTAGTGGTGGAATCTTAGAAAATGAAATTGCCATAAATAAGTCGGTTTTCATGCAAATTACATTGCTATTCAGAACCCATACTATGGAACTATTGAAATTATGGAGTTGCGAAGTGCGGGAGTGCGAGATGTTGAGTGATATGGATTATTCACACAAGGGTTCAAATTAGACTAAGTATTGGTTGCGTGGGGGATATGCCTGTGCGGATGTGTTGAACATATATCTCTGCAGACGATATGTCTATGCCGAAGATATATATGTGCCAAAGATATATATGTTTAACAATAATTTTTAGTTTAAGCATATGCATAGAAGCATTTTATTCAGTTTATACACGTATTTTTTAATATATGTATATACGTAAGTGCATTGAGATATCTAAAAAGTTAAAAGACTTTGATGTTAATGTTTGGTGGCTATCGAATTTTACACGTTGTTGGGGTGAAATTTAATCTCAACATCAAGGTTATCTTACCTTTTCATTTATTTATATTAATTTTCACTATTTATATCTTGTGATAATAACTCTACCCATTTTGATTCCTGCAATTCTAAAGTGCAGATACTTTGCATTGGTTCCCGCCCACCTAACCTCCAAACACTTTACATTTCTTCTCGTATATGCTAACCTCCACATTGAACAATTCACTTATTTACATTGCTTCCCACATATGCTAACCTCCACGTTGAACACTTCACTTATTTACTAAGTTTTATTCCATATTGAACCCTTTACCTTTTTGCTTATTTTTTACAAAGTTTTATGCAAATTTTTTTCAATGCAAAGACTTTACATTGCTTCCCACATATGCTAACCCCATGATTGAACATTTCACTTATTTACTAATGCATAGTGCGCAGATATTGCCATAGAAAAACGCTTCGCATAACTGGTGGAATCTTAGAAAATAAAATTGCCATAAATCAGTTGATTATCATGAAAATTACATTGTTGGTAAGAATCCATGCTATGGAACTATTGTAAGTGTAGAGTTGTGAAGTGCGGCAGTGGGGGAGGATGAGTGATATGAATTATCCGCACAAGGGTTCAAATTAAATTAAGTGTTGTCTATGTGGGGGATATGCCTGTGTGGACATGCGAAAGATATAACCGTGTGGACGATATGTCCATGCATAAGGTATTTATGTTTAACGATATTTTTTAAGTTAAGGATATGCATAAAAACATTTTGTTCACTTTATATACTTATTTTTAATGTATGTATATATGTAAATGCATTGAGATATCTGAAAAGTTAAAAGACTTTAGTTAAAATACTTGAGATTATCAACTTTTACAGGTTGTTGAGGTGACATTTAATGTCGACATCAAGGTTATCTTACCTTTTCATTTAATTATATTAAGTTTTACTATTTATCTCTTGTACGAAGAACTATACCCACTTTGCTTCCCACAATTATAACATACATATACTCTACATTAGTTCCCGCCCATCCTAACCTCCAGACACTTTACATTGCTTCCCACATATGCTAACCTCCCAATTGAAGACTCCACTTATTTACATTGATTCTCGCATATGCTAACTTCCGGATTCAACACTTCACTTATTTACTAAGTTTTATTCAACATTGAACACTTTACCTTTTTACTTATTTTTACAAAGTTTTATGCAAAATGTTTTCAGTGCAAACACTTTATATTGCTTCCCACATATTCTAACCTCCCCATTGAAAATTTCAACTATTTACTAATGCAGAGTGCATAAGATATATCAGTGCAGAGCGAAGTGTGTAGATATGGTCATAGAAAAAGGATCCACACAACTTGAAAAATGGATAAGTAATATATTAAAATTAAAATTATGGACATTAATCAAGAATATCTTTTAAGTTAAACATATGCATAAAATCACTTTTTCAACTTTATATACTTATTTTTTTATAATAAACATTGTTACTTAAAATAAATTCACCTCAAGAATATTTTTTAAGTTAAACACATGCATAATATCATTTTGTTCACTTTATATACTTTTTTTTTTTTTATAATAAACATTGTTACTTAAAATAAATTCACCTCAAGAATATTTTTTAAGTTAAACATATGCATAATATCATTTTGTTCACCTTATATACTTATTTTTTTTTTATAATAAACATTGTTACTTAAAACAAATTCAAGTGAACCATATTTTTTTAAGTTAAACATATGCATAAAAACTAATAACTTCGAAAACCTCGTGGATTTTCCTAAAGAACAAATAAAACAATGGCTTGTTACATTTGTTAATGACAATGGAGAACACTTTTCAACCATCGAACACCTGCAATTGGAATGCAAAGAAGTAGAGGAGGAAATTTCCATGCTTCAAGTTAAGCAAGAAATCACCATCTCACCAATCAAGAACTATATCAATGACTTGATCAAGGACACCTTGGAACAAATTGTTAACCCATAATAGACACCATAGACATCTACTTCAACAAAATCCCTAAGAAAGAAATGTTATGAACGCACATACACAACAAAAAAACACAAACCGGAGTAACATAATGTTTGCTTCTTGGTAAGTAGTTAAGGATCCATTGCATCTGCTTTTGCTATCCTTTTCTTTTGCTGACTTGGTCATTACTCATAATTATTTTTTTATGACCTTTGAAGACTTAACACTGGTTTCTAACTATCTATCTTTCTTTCTTCTAGGTATTTCTTCTATTTATTGGTCCACAGGAGCCCCAATCCTAGTCTATTTGGACAAACACCTTTACTTTTTATAGACATTATTTAAAATACATTTGTATATTTTTTGAGCTTGCCGAAGAACTATTTAGGCATATATGGCTAGTTGTTTTCCGGGCTTTGAGTTTAAGACTAGATTTTCAAGTCCGTTTTCAATCTTTATGATTTTTCAATGAAACATCATGTTAAGTTCTTTGCATATGTGGATATTTACTTCCATTCTATGAAATTCTATTTTGACTTTTATACTTTTTTATAGACATTATTTAAAATACAACTGCATATTTTTTGTGCTTGACGAAGAACCGTTTTGGCATAGATGGCCACAGCTTTTCCACACTTTGAGTTTTAAACTGAATAGTCAATTATGTGTTCACTGTTTATGTCTTTTCAATGAAATATCATGTTAAGTTATCTGCATATGTAGATATTTACTTTGATTATGCAAAATGTTATTTTGACCTTTATGCTATAATTTGTAAATTTTGTAGCATATTGTGAATACTGAATAGAATATAACATGGTCCATTCTCAAACCTTGATTTCTTTGTGATTTTTTACTTAACAAACCAACTCCATTTCCAGGTTTCGTTTTAATCATCTATGATGACAATTTATGCTACTCCATTTAATTGTTATAAAAAATGTAAAAGCATTTGTCCTGCTCAGGTTCTTTTCGAGACTTAAACATCATTAGAAATCAACAATGGTGATTGAACATTGTCCAGTAGACCAATACTTTCTTACACACTGTTGTTTTCAATTTGTGTCATTTACAAAACCAATTTTCATATTAAGATGGAACATTGACAATTCCCATTCTTTTGCACTATGTTTGATCTGTTCCGTTCTCTGCACATTGTCTTTTTTGAGCTTCGGTTGATTTTTTTTTCCTATTAAGCCGGAATTTTGAAAATTTCTCTGCTTTTGCACTCTGTTTTATGTCTTTGGTCGTCTACACACTGTCTTTTCTAAACTTTGAAAAAAAAAGAAGTATTGATACTAGTAACAACTTTTTGATGTGCTACTGACAATTTCAAGCGTCCACACAAGAAACATATGTTGTACATGGAACTCCATCACATCTGCTTTCCAAAAACCTCAATTTATGCGCACTTTACATTGTTTCATGCACATACTATCCTTCACACACTTTACATTTCTTTTGACACATCCCGGACTCCACGCACTCTACATTGTCTCTCCACAATCTTTTCATAAAGTTTTATGGTAGATGTTTTTACTTATTTTTATATAGTTCTATGCTAAATGCCATGTCTTGTGCGGATAACTATAGGCCCTTTGCTTCTCGCACATCTCGACCTCCACACACTTCATTTTGTTGGATTTATGTCTGAGACTTCAACAACTTCACAATTTCCCTATTTCTCTGCACACATTCAATTTGACACAAAACAAAGAACTAACCCAAACACTTATTTATTCTATGATTTATTTTCCAAACATTTATTCCCCTCGTCGTGTTTTTTCATGTTGCTATGAAGATATTTCTATCTTAACATAATTTTTCAAGTGGATACTTAACCAGTTAAATACAAATGAAAAATATATTTTCTTCTTGGTAAGTCAATCATCTTTTACATATGCTTTTCCTCTTCTTTCCCTTTGTTCACTTGGTAATTCCTCTATCTTATTTATTTTCTGATATGTGAAAAGCTAATACCCATTTATAGATATCTTTGTTTCTTTATTATAGGTCTTCTATTTAATGCTCCATTCTTCCCGTTTAAACAATTATTTTTCCTATGTAACTTAACCTGTGCACACTTTACATTATTTCCCACACGTCCTATTCTCCGCACACTTTACATTGCTTCCAAAAAATATTGGCATCAACACACTTTACATTGCTTCCAGTGCATCCTCACCTCCACATACACCTTTTTACTAAGTTTTATGCTACATGTTTCTGCCTTTTTTTACATAGTCCAATCCTAAATTTGATATTTTGTGTGGATAAATTTTTGTCATTTTCTTCTTGCACATGCTAGAATTCACACACTTTTCATTGAATTTTATGTGTGAAGCTTCCACAATTTCATGATTGTCATTTATGTCTACACACATTTAATTTTGCACAATAGAAAGAGTCAAACCAAAGCTTTAGTTATTCTATCATTTCTTTTTGAAGCTCTTATTCCCCTGCCACTATTGTGGAATCTTGCAATAAAGATGCTATCATCTTAATATTATTTATAAAATTCATATTCAACGACTAAAGTAGAACTCAACTACAAATACAAGGGATCAAGTCAATCAACTATTTCCCAGATTAAACTTGGAAACCTATATTTCAGACTTGTTCCAACTTTTGTAATTTCCACTCCCTATACACTTCTAGGATACATGCAAACAAAAATGTAAAAGGTTTCATTGTAAAATTAAATATTTTTAGATATATAGAAAAACAAGGGTATTATCTTGTACAATACATTTGAAAATTACAAATTTCAAGTATAAGTATATAACACATTTTAATTTAGCAAACGATATATGTAAGATGCTTTCCTAATTTATACTTGCTCACAGATAAACTTGATCAACAGTGACATAGATATCATGCACAAAATTCTACCTGCTTTGCTTCCTACAATCCTAAGGTGCCGACACTTTGGACTGGTTGCTGCACATCCTAGCTTCCAGGCACTTTACATTGCTTCTCGCATAAGATAAATGCTATCTCTTTTGCTGACAACTCTAACAACTTTGATTCTTGCAATTCTAATGCACTGACACTTTGAATTTGTCCCTGGCCATCCTAACTTCCAAACACTTTACATTGCTTCTCGCATATGCTAACCCCCCATTCAAAATTTCACTTATTTACTTACTAGGTTTTGCTCCACATTGAACATTTACTATTTAATTACTAAGTTTTACTCGACATTTCAAATTTACTAAGATTTACTTCACATTGAACAATTTACATTATTGCATATTTTTACAAAGTTTTATCCCAAATGTTTTTAGTCCAAACACTTTACGTTGCTTCCCACGTATTCTAACCTTCCCATTGAACATTTCACTTATTTGCCTCCTGTATATGCCAACCTCCCCATTGAACATTTAATACTTTGCATTTTTTCTTGTTTTTAACAAAGTCTGATGCTAAATGTTTTAGCGTGAACAATACTAAATGTTTTTACTTGTTTTTTCTTTATTCTTATCGTTCTCCTGTTGCATAAACAATAATGTTATTCTTCTTTATTATATGTATCTTTTTAATTATTATCTTTTAACAAAAACTATTCATTACTTGTGCATTTAATTATATTAAGTTTCATTGTTGAGCATATATTTCCAAACTAACTCGACAGTAACTACACTGCCATGCAACTCTTGTTAATTGTATCAATAATTTGAGTTGTATAAAGAATAATCAATCGCCACGAATAATAAAATTATTCAAGTAAAAAATGATTTTCTGTTAAAGTTAAAAGGGCATTAAACTGTGAGTAAAATATCAACCATGCATAGAAAAGAGTGAATATACTATAAATGATTAGTTTATCCCTCTTGTTTTCATCATAAAACAACCAACATTTGAAAAGTTATTACCCGTTTAGGCATGAAAATTTATGGTGCTATAAATCAAAATAGTAAACCAAAATAACAAGGTCAAATTATGTCCAAGATTTAGTTCACCCTTTGACACATTAAAATCAAGAAAAAATCTCTATATTTGTGTTTTCCCTTAAAAGTATGGAAATAATCCTCATAAGAAATAATACCACAGAAACCTTAACACATGAGTTTATGCCAGCTTAAGGTGAATCGTTCCAATTTTCAATGCATCGATCTTGTATTCTAGTTTGTTTAGATAATAGTTGTTCCCAAATGACTTAAGAGAAGTGTGATAAATTAACGAGCAGTGAATCAAAACTTTAGGCATGTAAAGAAAAACATTTAAACCCTCAAATAAACCAATACTTGAAAAGATAAAATGTTTCAACAATTCACATGTCATTCAAGGACTTAAGCCATCGATTAGGGTTTTAGGATAGATTAGATCATAAAATAATTGAAATGACATTGAAATAATGTGCCATGAATGCGTATTCAGAAACTGTGACAATGTTTAACCATACAACATTTGTGGTCTGATCAACTTATAAATTCATTAAGTACTATGCCACATGTATCCATATCTACCATCAAATTTGTTATATTTGCAAATATTTCAAGTGGATTCAGATTTTAAACATGATTATCTTAGGTATGTGAGTCATTTAGATGTTAATTGGTTTCTTTATGGGTATGGATGTTATATCTATGTAAAAATATGAATTGAACACTTAGATATAAACCAAAAAAATTTGCAAGTCGACTTAGATGAGACTAAATTTGAGAGGATGACATACAAAAACCCAAGTTAATGTCAAACATTGAAATTATTAGCTCAAATAAACTTGAAGATGCAACCTAGATTTGGAAATATAAACCTACAAACCATAGATTACATGTAAGAAAGAGTAAAGGGGAAATTTAAAAAACAATGTGGCTAAAGATTGCAAGGAAGATCAATGCTTTATCTTGCTTGGGAAATGGGGTCACTTGATCAAATCATGAGTGTCATTCTTGTATATTCAACACTTGATGATGCAAGAGAATCGATCTACCTCCGCACATGCCAGTTGAATAGCACCAGTGGTGCACATTCAAGGAAGGGAGAGGCGCCACCCTCTCATTTTGCCTTCGAGAATCTAAAGCGTGATCAAGGCAATTAATGTTGACAGGTTGGTAGAGCCAAGTTGTGCCTTCGCACAAGATGAAAATGAGGTCACCATTAAGTGGTTGACGGTAGAAGGGATCTGCATCCGATTGGGATCGGATTTCCATCATTTTAATATGCCCATTAGACAGGTGTTTTGAATGGTGATTAGACACCACTAGCTTAGCTTGAAGGGAATCTCATAGAGCCCCTCTTGTATAAACTCTTGTATTGTTTCCAGTAGAGAAAATGCATATACATTGAAGATAGAGATAGGAGATAGATGGTTGAGGGACAACCGAGACTCAGTTGTAGTCTAGACTCACATATTGTAATGGACATTCTACCATTAATAGAAAGTAAGAGTTTTTCTTGTTTTCCAATTTCTGTGTAATGGATATCTGGTTATGAATGTCATACATATGCATGTATGATGTAGATGTATGTTAGAAATCGTCTGTAGGGATAGAATTATAATCTTCTATCTCTGAGTGTGTTGTATTAGTTATGGTTCTCAAGGCTAAGTGCAAGGAGTGTGTGACAGAGGGTGGAAAATATGTAAGCCGATGCAAGGAGTGCATGTATGAACTCATTCGAGTCAGAAGAGAAGCTATCGGGAGGGCACACTAGGATAATTCACAGACTTTGAGGGAAATTTCAAGGTGGTTGGGTACCTTGGAAAGAAAGGCTGTGTGGGAGGAAGCACAACGTAGAGTTACTGAATACTCTTCCAGGAGGGAATAGAGAAAGTATGAGTGCATACAAGAGAAACAAATTATGAAGTCTTGGACACATTGAGAGAACCCCAGGGTTGATGGACACTCTGAAGAAGGAATTATTTGCAAGAGTGAATTGAAAAAGGAAATGAGATGCCTTAAGACTTCTAGAAGGGCTAAGGGAGAAGCTGTCGAAAGGCTTAGCCGAGCGCAAGGAGTGCGCCAAGGACACAGTAAGTTCATCTTATGAGCTCAGGAGGAAGGGAATTAAGTTGCCAGAAGGGCACTACAAAGTCCACTGAAGGACATAGAGGAACTGAGAACCTCAAAGGTTTCAAGATGAGAAAATTCACAGAAGAATTTGCGTAGAACTCTGCAAGGAGTGTAGGAGAAGGCTGAGTACAGTCTAAGTCTCGAGAAGAAATTGTGCTAAGTGTGCAAGAAGGTAGAGGACTTGTCGAAGTCCCGAAGACCATGAAATCATCCATCATCAGGAGGAGACAGGTGACAGAAGATCGAGAGATCAGAGAGTTAGAACTCTGGAAGGTTTGCAAAGAGAAAACAAAGATCTTTGCGAAGTTGCAAAGAGCAGTTTGAATCCAGACCGTTGGATATTGAAGGGATGCGTGGAAGAAATCCATACGATTTAGAGAGGAGTAGCACTTCGATAGACATCATAGGAGGATATATAGAGAAATCCAAAGGTTGGAGTCTGAATAGATCGTAGTCGTCGATCGGAAGGAGGGACGTGGGCCATTGATCCTCCCACGATTTGAGTTGTTCGATTCAGAGTTCAGGAACATATGATTTGGCTGTCATGGGAAGAGTTGAAGCCTGAAGCCTGAAGCACTTTGTGTGATTGAGCTCCGGGACACAACTTGAGGTCATGTGATAGAAAAGGCCTGGCACGAAGAGCCGAGTGCTGCCGCCAAATTTATTCAAAGGGCTAAGAAGAGAGCCACAGGGTTAAGAGGACCCACACTTTGAGGGAAGAGAGACCCATGGTATAGTTTGTCAGGTTCCAATAGGGAGCCGAATAATCAATCCGACTCAGGTGTTTGAAAACGATCCTAGACCGGGAGGTCGCCGCGGCCCCGAAGGGAAGGGGGTCTGAGCCAGAGTGGTATCAAATCCTAATTTTATTCTCAGGTAGAGAGAAGGAGATAAATAAGATACTCTGATACCAGAGTGGTATCAGAGAAAATACAAAATTGACTTCTTTAGATAGAGGAGACAGTCTAGCTACGCCAAGTAGAGTCAGAGCTTGAATTTTCCTGTAGACAATAGGTGAATATAGACATAGTGAAATACTCTGTGGAGACTATTGCAAGGTGTGCAACAGATGGTAAACAACTATGTGGGCTGCAGGTGAAGCAATATGGTCGTTAGTGGTCAAGGAGAAGTCTTCCCGCAGAAAATAAAAGCGAAAATGGACAAGGACCTCAGTGAAATCCAAGAAAATATGGAAATGCTAGCATTCAAGATGCAACAGGAAGAAAAGGTGCGCTGGAGATATGAGTGACCTTTGAAAATGATAGCTAAGTGGCCTGTTCGAGAGTTGTTGGCCCGAAGGAAACAACAAGTATTGAAGAGGTGGTTGAGATATGTCGAAAACCTCACTTGCGAAGGAAAGAGATCTAGAAGAGGTCTCGTAGGTTTCCAAGTGGGAAATGCGAAGGGGTCAATTGATCTTGTAAACTGCTAGGAGGGCAGAGGAGACATCCCAAATTTCCAAGTGAGAAAGGGGGAAGAGATGAGCTCAGCTGAGAGTTCACGTCAGTAGGGGGTGTTGGCAGATGGAGAGGAGGAAGAAAGGCCTCATCCATATGAAGATTCATGCGAAACTGCAAGCCGAGTGAATTAATATGATGACAAGTTGGAAACTTTCATCAGAGAAGAGAAGGATTAGAGGTGTGTTTTGGTCATTAGAGGAGTCGATATATTCCTTCCACGCATTCGAGGAGAGGCTAGCACAGATGTAGCAGATACAATAGAAGGACAACAAGATGAGATTGTCATAGAGGAAGAGGAGAAAATACTGAAGTCTGTCCCAGTAGAAGAGGAGCACCTAGTTGAGTTACTTACTCAGTGGGAGATGGAGTTGAAGGCACTGGAGGATTGGTTGGAAATTCCAAAACCAAAAGGTGGCTTCCATGAGAAAGCCATTCTAGAGGAGACATACCAACATGAGTTGCAGCTGGAGAGAGCTGAAATGGAACCAACCAAAGAACTGACATGGCTTAGTCTATCAGAGGAGGTAGTTGAACAGTAGTTCAATGGTGAGACTGCAGAATTGGAGTTTGCAATAGAGTGGCCAGTCAACGTCACAAGGGGTGAAAGAAGCATGGGAAATCAATATGATCTACCCATAGAGCAGTGTGAAGATTTGTAGCTGAGCATACTGCACAAGTCGAACCAGCCAATGAAGTAGCTGGAAGATACATAGAGGATATACAGAGGTTGATGTTGAGGTCAGCAGAAGAAGCGGTAAAACAAGGAGAAGCTGGACAGAAAGGAGCCTGCACAAGAAACAGGGAAGATGGAGATGCAACAACAGAAACAAAAAATCAGAGGAGAAGAAGGACAACTCCAAGATAAAGTTTGGGATCGAGGAGGATTTCAACAGAGTTGGGAAGCTCATGAGCATGAGCTCATGAATTTTCGTAGATGTGGAGTATGATGCAAGAGCATCGCTCTACCTCCACACGCGTCAGTTGATTAACACGAGTGGTGTGCATTCAAGGAAGGGAGAGGCGTTTCCCTCTCATTTTTCCTTCAAAAATCTAAAGTGTGATCAAGGAAATTAATGCCGACAGGTTGGTAGAGCCAAGTTGTGCCTTTGCACATGCTGAAGATGAGGTCACAATTAAGTAATTGATAGTGGGATGGATCTACATCCAATTTGGATCATATTTCCATCATTGTAATATGCCCATTAGACAAACATTTTGAATGGTGGTTAGACACCACTAGCTTAGCTTGGAGGGAAGCTTGTTGAGCCCCTCTTGTATAAACTCTTGTATTTTCTCCAGTAGAGAAACCACATATACATCGTAGATAGAGATATGAGATAGATAGTTGAGGGAGAGCCAAGTCTCGGTTGTAGTCTGAACTCACATATTGTAATGGACATTCCACCATTAATAGAAATTAACATTTTCCCCTGTTTGCCAATTTATGTGTAATGGATATCTGGTTATGAATTTCATACGTATGTGTGTATGTTGTATATGTATGTTAGAAATCATCTGTAGGGATAGAATTATAATATTCTATCTATGAGTGTGTTGGATTAGTTCTGGTTCTCAAGGCTAAGTGCAAGGAGTGTGCGACAGAGGGTGGAAACTCTGTAAGCCGATGCAAGGAGTGCATGTTTGAACTCGTTCGAGTCAGAAGAGAAGATGCCAAGAGGGCACACCAAGATAATTCACAGACTTGGAGGAAAATTTTAAGGTGGTTGGGTACCTTGGAAAGAAAGACTGTGTGGGAGGAAGCACAACCCAGAGTTACTGAATACTCTGTAATACTCTGCCAGGAGGGCATAGAGCGAGTACGAGTGTGTACAAGATAAATTTTTTTTGAAGGGTTGGACGTATTGAGAGAAAACCAGGGTTTCTGAACACTTTGAGGAATGAAGGATTTGCAAGAGTGCATCAACAAAGGAAAGGAGATGCCTTAAGACTTGTGTAAGGGCTAAGGGAGAAGTTGTCGAAAGGATTATCTGATCACAAGGAGTGCGCCAAGGACACAGTAAGTTCATCTTACGAGCTTAGGAGGAAGGGTGTTAAGTTGCCAGGAGGGCACTAGAAAGTCCATTGAAGGACGTAGAGGAATTGAGAACCTCAAAGGTTTCAAGCCGAGAAAATTCACATAAGAATTTTCACATAACTCTGCAAGGAGTGAAGGAGAAGGCCAAGAACAATCGAAGTCTTGAGAATAAACTGTGCTAAGTGTGCAAGAAGGTTGAGTACTTTCCGAAGTCCTGAAGACTGTGAAATCATCCATCGTTAGGAGGAGACAGGTGACATAAGTTTTGGAGATCCAGGAGTTGGAACTCCGGAAGGTTTGCCAAGATAAAATAGAGATCTTCGCGAAGTCACAAAGAGCATTTTGAATCCAGACCGTTGGATCTGAAAGGGACGCGTGGAATCAATCTGCATGATTCAGAGAGGAGTAGCACTCCGAGAGATATTGAAGGAGGATATCGAAAGACTTCCGAAGGCCGAAGTCTAAATAGATAGTAGCCGTTGATCGAAAGGAGGGATGGGGGCCATTGATCCTCGCGTTGTTTGAGTTCACCGATTTAGAGTTCAAGAACATAAGAGTTGGTTGTCGTGGGAAGAGCCAAAGCCCGAAGCCCAAAGAGATTTGTGTGATTGAGCCTTGGGACATAACCCAAGGTCGCGTGATAGAAAGGACCTGACACAGAGAGCCGAGTGTCATCGCCAACTTTCTTCAAAGGGATAAGAAGAGAGTCGCGAGGTTAAGAGGAACCACACTTTGAGGCAAGAGAGACCTATGGTAGAGTTTGTCGGGTTCCAGCAGGGAGACAAAGAGTCAATCTGACTCAGGTGTTTGAAAACGATCCTAGACTAGGAGGTCGCCACAACCTCGAAGGGAAGGGGGTGGGGGTCTACACCACTACATTTCAAGTTTAGATACTTGATGCACTACATAATTTCTAGGGAAGACTAATCTCATAAGAATTATCCTAAGTACTGCAAAAATTAATCTAACTAAGCACAAAGTGAAAGGATATAATCTTGAAAAATTTATGCCCTAAACAATGATTTAATCTTAGAGAATGAAAAAGATATGAGATAAGGAACCTCCATTACCTGAAGTGCATTTGTTGTCAACTTTAGTTGATTTTATCTTCCTAGAAACCTATAATGTGAAGATATCCTCCTTGTAGCACTAGAACATATACTCAAGATAAGAAACACGACTCACAAAAAGATTTTCTAAGACAAGCTAGTTCTTCTAATTGATTTCCAGCAAACACAAATGAGAGAGGATCGATCCTTATATAAATAAGGCAACTCAAAAAAAACCATGGGTAGAAAACCATTTTCTAGTACAATACCATGTGCCAATACAATGTGCTCAACCAAAACCATGAGATAAAACAAGACACACCCTCAATACAATGTGAAAAAACCACCAAGAGAAGTGAACTGGTCCAAAAGGTGATGTTCCCTCATGAATGAGCTCTAACCACCCACACATGTGGCTAAGAGAGAGATAAAATTCACCCTCCACATGTTTTAACGACTCACACATGTGGCTACAAGAAGTGGGATGTTAAGTGGTCAAACACGACGATAATGTTTTTGTGACATATTTTAGCAGCATCATAACTAAGTTAATTTTTACTTGATTTTCTATTATAACACCATTTAAAACATCCCATGGACATTCTGCATCGAATGGAATTTATTTGGTAGAATTATACAAACTTTGTTAAAAGATATCTGCCCTGAAGCTGACCACGCAAAAAAATGTGCTAAAATCACCTCATGACCACCTCCAACCACCCACATGTGTGAAAATATTCCTCCAAGGAGAAAAGTGTGCCCACATGAGGTGGTCTAGGTGGCATGATGATGATGTGGAGTCCCTCTCATCATCCAATGCACTGTCATAGATACCAATGCAGTGACACCTATCCAAATGTGGTGTCATGGATCCCAATGCAGATAGATATGAAAATATACATGTACATGGATCCCAAGTGATCTTAAAATAGTGGGCTGACTTGTTATTCTATGCAACCACCCTCTACTTCATTAAAATAAACTTTACAGGACCTTGCTCCATGTGTTAAAATATGCAAGATAAATTATGTGTTAAGTTCATGCTTCTTTTAAATGGTTATGTGTGAGGTCTTTGCAAGATTAAATATGTTGTTTTCATAAATACAACAGCAAAAATAACTTGCAGCAAATAATAACCAGCAAACACTCACAACAAGAACAACATGATAAAGAAGTTCACCCCTCTCTGGGCTACATCTCCTTGAGCCTCCATCAATGGACTTGGCTCTCTGGGATTAATTTGTCAAAGATTCTTTTACAAGATGCTGCTCAACTCGAATGGAAATTTTGACTGTACCATTGGGTTCAAAATACATAAAAACCCCAAAAATGACTAATAGAACTCTGAAAACAGATCATGGCTCATCCGGGCTTGACCTCTTCTACATGTGCCCTTAAGTTTCCCTGAGATTCTCTTTGGAAAAAACACCTGTAAAAGTCCTCAAATAGATCTTAAACCTATCCCAAAGTGTTCATAGCATAATAATTAGCCAAAAATGATTATTCAATCACAAAAAACAAACATAGGCTCATCTGAGAATGACCTCAAACAATGAGGGCTTCAAGCTCCCTGGAGCTTCCTGAAACTTCAATGGTTAAAAATCTACAAAATAAGTCTTCAAATGGATTTGAAAACAATTCCAATGGATTCAGAACGTCCAAAAACCCCTAGCTGGGCTTTTACGACACTTCATTTGGCCAAAAAATGAAGAAGATAGGCCTCCTGCCATTCTCTTCCTTCAAGCTTGTTGTCTTTGGTTCCCCAAAACACACCTCCTGGACGTTCAACCAAGAACACACTCAAAATTCGTGCTAAAAAATAGCACATGTGCATAACCACAAAACCGTTCAAACTGTAGGATGGTTATGGGCATGTCAGCCCCTAACCGTCAAATCCATTGGGCATATGGTCCATGTGACCACGCGCAAAAGGGCTAAGTCCAAATCAAATGGGTAATGGACAAGTGGTTCAAACACGCACAGGGTTTCGATTTTGTTTAAAGTCACACGGGTATGGTCATATGGTGGTCCGCATATGAATGGGGGTTGGGGCTTATCCCCAGCCCTGTCCGTGCCCAAACCTTAACAAAACTCAAATTTAAATATAAATAAAAACATATGTCAAATAAGAACCAACACGTGGGCTATTGGCCGTGTGAAGGCACTCTAGCATGGTGGGAGGTCCGGGGTTCGAACCCCATGGAATCCATAACATTTTAAACAAACAACCAATTACGACGGTGCCACCTGGTAGCCCATGACTGGGCCACGTGGCACCACACCATTTGTCCAATAAATGCCACGTGTCACAATGTCATTCGCCCTCAACTACCAATCCGAAACTACCACATCATCATATGCCACTTTAGTGTATGGATGTACGGCCTCTACCACGTCAGCATACGACCTCTACCACGTCAATGTACGACCTATGCCACGTCAGCATCCGTACGGACTGCACAGTCAACACTCATTTTTTTTACCTGTTTGGCGATTCAAACAGATCGCGATATCTCTCTCATATGACGTCTGTTTGAACCCAAATGAGTTGCGTTGGGTTCGTGACGATGAGGGCTACGCACTCGTTCATTTTGAGGCAATTCCGAGAATGTTGATTTTTGAGCTAAATTTTGACCCCTGGTCCAAATTTTGATCACACCTTCCCACTGAAAGGATTTTGGACCCACAAAAGATTATGATTATCTGTCTGAGATTCAATACTCCTCTGCTTTCAAGTTCTATCAACTGATTCTACTTGAAAAATCTTTTTGACAATCACCTGGATACTTTGACATGCCTTGCACTGCAACTGGCTATGTCCCTCAACCATTGTTCTCTGGCTGTTGCTGACCCACTATTCTCTTTGTGCTTGGAAAACTGCCAACCTTCCCACTGAGAATCAAGTCCCTCTTATGAACTCTTTGACGTCAACACAATCATCTTTCCAATGGCTGCAAAAACTTTCCTGCGACATCTTGTCACAAGCCAAGAAAACCATCAATCTTGAAAACAAATTTATACAAGACTGAAAATGATGCCAACAAAGTATTTTTTCTCTTCAAGCAAATGGTCGCATCTTGTACTTCATCAAAGTACATGGCATTTTCCCGCATCTTGGTGTACTCAAAATAAACTTACAAGTCAACAAACACCATCGAATAAACCCAAGTCGAAAAACATGATCGACACAACATAGTCATCAGACAATCATCGACACAAGTCAAAAGTCATTTGAAACATATCAACCTTTCCAAACTGACAAATCAGCATTCATGATACACAATCATGTTATAATCATGAACCATTCATGATAAACTATCACCAGGTTCAGTGCTTATACATACACACAAAACAAATGCATGTGCATGACTCTTCAACTCTCCTTCTAGTACAAACATAAGTACATAAACCCGAAACATGTGGGTACTTAAGAGTTGAATATGAAAAAGATATATGGCTATAACAAGTGAACATCATACCCATCTTTTACATCCTCTTGGTGAAGTTGTGCAACAACAAGAATGCCTTCAAATGAATTGCATTCACATGCAACTTGCATCATACAAGTTGTGATAATCTACTACAACTTGTCATACTCTCAACATAATTGCATACATAAGGCTGAAATATGCATTTACAACAGAAAATGCAAGCCTTACTTGCTCAAGAAATCCAACCATTTCTTACCAAGCCAACTCAATGGTGACTTTTTCTGCTGAAAATCGTCTTCTTGTGAATCATCTTGACACACATCGATGATGGAATCTCCTCTTCCATTCTTTCCAATCTCTTTATCCATCTGCTTCTTATGCTATGGATGAGTGGTTGGATGCAATGTACAACATTGGTCAATGAGATGACCCCTCTTCTGACAATGAGTGCAAATCTTTTGCATCCTCTTTTCACGTTGTCTTTGCTTATAAAGTTTCCTGAAAGTGGTCATTCTTTTCCAACATTTTGAAACATGATGGTTATATAAACCACAATATGTACATGGAAATTTTCTTCCATTTTTACATGCAAATTTATCATGCTTAACATAATCAAAAGAACTGAATGATAAGCAAAATTATACCTTGAACATTCACCTTTATCGCCTCTTTGAGGAGGTGAATTTGAAGAGTTACAAGCTCTCCTTTGAAGACCAACAATAGTGTTCTTGTCCTCATGGCTGTCATGACTCTTTTGTTTCATACATTTGCATTCATCTTGAACACAAGATTTGCATGTTGGAGGGATTGAACTTTCAACAAAAGTTCTTGAACTTTCACCTTTAAATCCTTCTTGAGGAGGTGAACTTGAAACAAAATTTGTTCTTGGAACTTTTTCCCTTGTCTTCTCAACTTTGGAATTTGCTCCATCTCTTCGTTCATATCCAATACCACAATACTTGGGTCTCTCTTCAACAACAATAGGCTCAACAATGCCTTGTGCATGCTTGCCCAAACCTTTACCTTCATAGCCCATTTTTAACAATAACT
>ML792892.1:311850-328926 GCA_009831015.1 Picea engelmannii | reverse complement strand
ATTTAATAATATAGTGGACCTAGTCCACCTTACATTGAATGACCTCCACTATTATCACTATGGGCCCTCTGGGCCCCCCTACTACCTCTCTAGCTACCTTACAGCTACAAGGTAGCTTCCATCCATAATGGTGCAATGCGCCTGGTCTGCCAGCTGATCACAAGAAATCTAGTGAGAAAGAACAGACCTATGTAGGTCACGAGGTTCGTTGTTGACCTCGCCAAAAAATGTGTAGAAGGATTCTAGATGAACTGGGCGAAGTACTTAGTCAACCAACTTGAATTGGATTGTCGTGAAGCTCAAGATCAAGGCTATGAGTTCCATTTTAGTTGGCTGCTGATCCTCATAGCCTTTACTGCCTGAGAGATGCCGAAAGGTGCGACCTTCCCGGACATTGAGCCATTTGAACCACTTGTTGCGAAGTTCGCCACACTCTGGTACTCAAGCGATATGGGAAAACAATGGCAGTCGAACGCGATATTCCACACATACTATCTACACTTAAAGAGGGCTATTGGGGTTGTCCCTCGTATGACACCAAACACCTTGCACCGGTTCACACCCCTCATGAAGTTCCAGACAGATTGACACTTTATTTATATCACTGCACGCACAGATAAGCATAAAGAAGAGCTGCATTCATACTATAAGCTCACAGAGGATGACCTCGAAGAGATAACTAAGGACTGGTCTGCAAAACTCCGTATTCCTGTTGATCCCATATAAATTTTTGATCCCAAACTAATTGGAAAATCAGAGGCCACTAACAAAGAGCATGACACCCTTGGAACCAACAGAAGGAAAAGATAGAAGAGGTACAAAACCTGATCAGTGCATCGACAAAACTGCTTCAGAATCACCTGGACGAGGAGATAATGATGAAGTAGATAAAGAAGAGACCAATGGAAAAGAAGACCAACAGAAGTAAGGCGAAGTAACACCGCCTAGAGATCCTGTTGATGAGGTTGATCCCTCTAAGAAAAGAAAGGTTTCCCCCATGAAACCTACCTCGCAAAAGAAATCAAGAGCTAGTAAGACTAAGTTGCAGACTGTTCTCACGCGCTATGACTTTGACTTCATCATCGCAACCATATCAGACGCTTCACAAGATATTATGCAGAAAACAGAAGCCAAGCAAGCAACCATTTATGGAAAAATTGAGATAGAACTAGGAGGGGTACAACATGCCCTTCAATCCAGTCGCACAGTATCCACTCTGCCCCCACCATCAGAAGAACCAGAGTTGGGAGATGAACCTACCCAACTTCGCAGAATAGTTGATGCAACCGAAGCTTGCCTTCGTCGAGTGCAAGAAGAGAAAGAAAAGGCCACGGTGGCCCTGAAGAAAGCACAACAGGAAATGGTAGAGCAATGCCAAGTTGCGCAACAAGAAAAGGACGACCTCCACACCAAATTCGAAGAGGAGAGAGCACAGATCTAGTAAGATAAAGAGAAATTTCTCGCAGAGAAACTCGAAGTTAAAGAAGCAATCAATAGAGCACTTCGCTTTGTGACAGGCTTAGAGAAAAATGTGGATGAACCAATGGAGCATCAAGTTGTGCATATTGTGGAAGGTATCCAACAGTTTTAATAGAGAATAATATACCTAGAGCTACAAACAATGCTAAGAACCCTGCAGGACGTGTGAGACCAAAGAAAAGCCATTGCCCGGAGCACATTTGAGAGGATCAAAGCACTCACTCTGGAATGTAAATATCTTAGCAGTAGAAGTGCACACACCTATGAGAGACTTACTGAAGACCCTGAACTAAAGGCACTGGAGTCACAACTCCAGGAGGCAAAGCAACAAGCAACGATAGTACAAGCGCAGTTGAAGCTCCTGTCAGCAGTTGAAAGGATGAAGCGATCCTAGGAACAATGCACTGTTCAACAGCAGGTCCACACCATACAAAGAAAAGTCATGGAAGTGAATCAGAGGCTCCAACCAGTCTAGGACAAAGCGTGCCAACTGTTTGAGGAGATTAAAGGTCGAGGAGCTGAGTTGGAGCAAGTAGTCACTATAGTAGAACAACGCTTAGAGGGACCTGTCAACGAAGTAGTTATCCAAGAGTTCGTCGAGCAGGAGGCCTTGGCACAACAATAGGTCGAAGCAACTCGAGCCAAGTTAGAGGCTTTTAAAGCAGAGCTACCCAGACCAGAGTGACTCAGGATGAGTCACATGTGAGTGTTGGGGGCTTGTTATCCTTTGACCAAGTTTGGAGGATCCTTGGTCATGTTTGACCTATTTTGGTACTTCGACAGGCTGTCGAAGGTGGAGAGCAAGCCGAAGCGGACATCACTGGATCTCGACCCCTTGTTTAGGGATTTTTGGGTTTTGGGCATATGTAACAAGTATGGGGATGTCGACCCATGGGTTTACCCATGTTTAGGCCCACTTTGTAATGTATAAATAGATGTCTAGGCGATGTAATAAGGGGAGTGAAGGATGATATAGGAATGTGTGTGATGATATGTTGAGTGCAAGTGGTAGTTTTACATGCTCTGTGCATACTGTGAGAAGCTTGCAAGGCTAAGTGCAAGTGACTGTAAGAGACTATGTAAAGGCTTTGCGCTGTGACCTAGCTCGAGGAAGGAGGATCTAGCGGAGTGCGCACATATCTCATGTTCTATGCAAAGTAGGATATTGTGGCTCTGTGCATGTAGAATATTGACAAGAGATAATAAAATAGAAGAATATTTGGTGGATGTAGCCCTAGGCTAGGGGTGAACCATGTATATCCTGTGTTCCTATTCTTTGTGCGATGTATTGATGTGTTTATTTGCTTAGTGCTTTGGCATAGATGAATGATAGATAGATCTATTGATGTTTTTTTCTTAATAGTATGGATGAATGCTAGATCTAATCTATGTGAATGTGCTTAGTACTTGAATATACTAGATCTGGGTGAATACTACGCTTAGGATTTATCTGCGCTGTGAATTAAGGCTTAATACTAATGATCTATAACTGATAAGTTCTATGTTAAGGTGTTACAATCACAGATCTATGTCCCAACTAAGGTTCCAAACACTGGAGTCCCGCAACCACCCCTGCCTCTACCTCGGGTGAGACTGCATCTGCTTCGCAGGTGTTGCCGAAAGGGTCGGTAGTTAGGGTTTTGTTGGTGCATTATTGAAGCATTGAACCCTGGGTCTACCCTTGTGCCAACAGGAATATGTAAAGTGTTAAGTATGGTTTAGGATGTAAGGCACACTAAATCAACTAGATCTCTAGTAGTACTACTTGACGCAAGATATGGTGACACTTCTAAAGGAAATGGTGTCCCCCATGGTACAATGAAGAAAATAATTAAATAGTTAGTGTTATGAATTGTTTAGATCACACTTAAGTGTTTACCATGTTCACAACTAGATTAGAAGTTATAACACCATGTCTAAGTATCAAACCCATACATAAGAACATAACACAATAACTGAAGTGAACAAACTAACCAAAGTACCATGATCATGTGCAATGAAAGCATAATGTACCATATGTAAATGCACATGTCATTTGAGGTGTGAGAGGGGAAATCTAATATATCATGGGTAAGTCATCTGAAAGAACTCATGAGTGATGTGAGGCTAGATCATCATGTATGCGATAGAAAAACTAGAAGAACAAGTATGCATTAAACAATACGAGTAGGCGATATCATACAGGAGCAACATCATACCTCAATGCGGCTAGTTGTAGAAGTAGTTACCATGAAGAGAAACACACCCTTTTCCACATGAATCATATCCATGTATCATTTTGATTATATCCATTCCCTATTGTTGTTCCATAATTGCAGCCACACATAATTTCTACACATGGAAGCGAGATCTATTGTTAAACCAATTAAGAAAATCCTAATGACCCAGTGGACATCAATATTGACGAACTTGATTGGATTTTCCTTGAGTGGTCTAACTATAGAGCAATGTTCCTTAGTTAATTTAGACCATGTCAACATCAACACTAACCAACAGGAACACGATTATAAAAGGAACAAGATTATAATGATCAACCATTTTCATTGTTCCCAAGGCCGACCATTGGGATTTTACTTCCAAATGAATCAAATGTTAGTGATCATATTGCATGTAACTTTGCATTTAAACCTAATTTTATGTTCTAGATGATTCTTCCACTACCCTTAATAGCACTATTTTGATATGTTGTACTTTTCATTCATGTAGACATATTTTCAAAACTATGTAAAATACTTAAATCGTTAAAATGTTTTAATGTATGTTGAAACATATATGAAAATATATCGAACCTAAAACCCAAAAATCATAAAATCCTAGGTTTAGGATACCAAATATAAGTTCTTGAAGAGGCAACTCAGTGAGGGCATTAAATATTTTAGGAAAAAAGTTTTGAGCACTAGGGTAGCTTGGCAACACTTTGCCTTATTATATCTATTGATCAAAATGATGGTCAATAATATGATGGGGATATATGCAAACTTTTAACCCTATTTAGTGTAGTGTTTCTCCCTACTTCTTTTGACCTTTGATTTCAACTGAATTCCTCTCAAGATGTTGTTGTTTTTGGAATTTCTTGTTTGGTTTTTCTATCTATGTTAATGAAAATCTGTATGAAGTATTACATAGTTGAAATTTGTTTAATTTAAGAAAAAAAAGTAAGGCATTGTGGAAAGAATATAAAATTTTCAATCCCATTTAAGTTATTTAAGTTTTTTTTTTATCATTATTTTAGATTAATTTATTTTCCAAAATCTAGCAATAAAATGGATAGATATATCTATTGGTTACTACCAAGTCTTTGTAAGCCAATAAATAAATTAAAAATGAAACCCTATCCCTAACCTCTTATACAAAGTGTTTGAAAGGAAGCCTAAACATAATTCCATACACATTGGAATGATAAGGCCACTTACAAACTACTTGAAAGATTTCGAATGATTGAATGATATTCCATACATATAGGATTATTAAGACCACTCACAAATTGTTTGAAAGAATGCTTGAAAGAAACAACTACTACATTTGCATTTATACACATTATTTCATTAATACCTAGGTAATTTAAAACTTTCTTTGGCATTGCTTAGCATGCATTGTTGGTGATTTTTCTCAAGGTTGGACTTTGATTTGAATGCTTGAGGTTTTATTAAAATGATTTTTCATTGCTCTTGCATCATCTCAATTAATAATATACATGAAATACATTTCATGCCACACATAGATAAAAAAATCACTATGAGAAAGTTGTTTTATTCCCCAAAACAAATTGTGTTCACTATTTCAAGATGAAAAGTAATATATTCTATAAATGTCAAAGCATTTCTAGAGAATCGTTTACTCTCAATCGAAAGATTATGAATGCTCCTCTATTAAGCCCTAAATAGTGGCACATTACCCCTTAATTGGGGCATATTACGTTAGTAATGTTATTTTATTTATGTCGGCTTGGGTCCATTAGTTGTAATTGTACCTCCTAGTCTCCTATATATACCAATGAGACCTTTTCATTTGGAATCATCTTGTATTTGGAAATTTATGTGGTGTATAAGGAGGTTTCCCCCTCGAAGAGGCTTATTATATTAAATTCTCTCTTTTTCAATGCATTGAGTACTTATTCTGAGGTTTTTCTATGCTATCTTGATATTTGGTTCTTAACATTTGGTATCAGAGCTCAAGGTCTTGGGGTTTCGCTACTACATCTGAGACACCTTGGAATTTTCGCTATAATTTTTTTATACGATGGTTCAGAAGGAACCCCTTGGAGAATATTTATTATACGGACAAAGGTATGTTGGGTTAAAATTCCAGCTCCCGAGGCCTTATACTTTCACAGATATAGCATGTGTAAGATAGGGTTTTGGAATCATCCTGAATTTAGTCATCATGGAATTTTCGCTATGAATTTTTTTTTGTAACGTTTCAGACTCTTAAATATAGAGGATATTCATAGAAATTATCAAGGTATCTTTGATCAAAATTTTAGCTTCTAGGTCATCCTAATTTTGTAGATACACCACATGCAAGATAGGGTACCTGACTATTCATATTAACTAGTCTCAAATAGGTCTTCCGAGTAGAACAATGATATATTCTTTAGTGAGTATCCAAATTAAGTGAGACTAGTTGCATTGGACAGTGGACAGTCTATAGTATCTATGGTACAAGTTTCAGAATCAAATATCAGATATTGGGATCTTTTCACTCTTTACAAGTACACTCTTCTGGAAGGAAACAAAATCAGCAAGATGTGGGGAAGTTACAATAACTTCCATTTGGCACAACCAATTTTGATAAGACCCGTGGCATTGTAGAGAAGAAATATCAGAGAACTACGAAAAAACAAATCTCCATACCCAGAAGGGCCAAGGTTTTGTAGATACAGTGAAGAAATATCATCTAGCAGAACCACTTCGAATCAAGGTTTAAAAGTGATACTTAGCCAACATGCCACCAAAAAAGGGAACTTCTACACAAAATAAGCTTCCAGAAAATCCTACTTGGACTCTTGATGAAGGTGAAGAAATGCGTAGGGACATAAATGATTTACAAAATAAGACAATAACAAAAGATGAACTACAAGGGATGATGGATGATTTAAAAAGGGAGATCATGGAAGGATTGAAAACTTTCCTAATAGATATCCCATAAAATTCATGATGAGGACACAAGGAAAATGAATCAAGAATGGAGAAACTCCAAATTTGGGTTGAAGACCAACCACTTTCCTAAGATCCATATGAGGAAGTTTGATGGCAAGGACCCAATCACATGGATACTTCAAATGGAGCAATTATTTGATCTACATGATGTGCAACATACACAAAAGGTATCGATTACTTCTTTATATTTAGAACCTAATCAATTTGTCTAGTATCGATAGCTTTGTTCTTGCAAATCACTCATCACTTGGACAATTTTCATGGAATAAATGATAGCACACAATGAGGATACAAGGAACAATACCTTCTTTAGCCAATTGATAAATCTCAAGAAAAAGGGTTCATTTGCAAAGCACATTGAGAACTTCCAAAGATTGAATATAAAGGTAACATATATTCCAGATGAGCACCTGATTGATGTGTTCATAGGAACTTTAAAGGATAACATTCAACATGAAGTTCTCCTTTGGGAACCCAAATCATGGAGAATGCATTCAGGGTGGTAATAAATGTTGAAAGTAAAAATATGACTATGGCTACTAGAAGGACCACTCCTAACATCTATCGAGAGAATAATGTTCCTTCTTCTAAAAAACCTCAACCTAAAAGGTTGACACCTCAACAATTGGAGGAAAGAAAAGAAAAATGTGTATGATTTAATTGTGACAACAAGTACAGTAAGGGACATAAGTGTGGTGAGAAGAAATTATTCTACAGAGATTGTGAAGAGGAAGAAAAACAAGAACAAGAACAATAACCATTTCAAGATGAAAATGTAGAAGCGATTTCTTCTGAAGAGTTGACTCCCACGATATCATGTAATGCATTGGTTGTAATTAGCACTCCTCAAACCCTCAAGATCGAAGGATATATCAAAAATAAAAAGATAATAGTCATAATTGATTTTGGTAGTACTCATATTTTAATTCACTATAAATTAACTAAAGATCTCAATTTATTTGTATATCCAGTGCCATAGTTTCAAGTAATGATTGCAAACGGAGGAACTATCAATTGCTCAGAAAAATGTAATAAGATCAATCTTACTATGGGGGAATATGTAATGAATAGTCCAATTATTTCTATACCTATGGGTGGTGTTGATGTCGTACTAGAAATCCAATGGTTACAATCATTAGGAACAATGGCTTTTAATTTTCAAGAACTTTTCATGAAATTTTTATTGGAAGGAAAATAAATTGAGTTAAGGGGCATCACAGGGAAGCCTAGTAAGGTGATAAGCTCTAATGGCATGAAAAAATTGTTGAAAACAGGGCATCAGGGTGTAATTTCATAACTATGCTCAATAGATGTTCAAACATCTAAGCCATGTATTTCCCTAGATCTCCAAGGGATCATTGATAATCATTCCAAAGTATTTGAAGATATTCCCAAAGGTATTCCACCCACTCAAAATCATGATCATGATATTCACCTAATTCCCGGGAGTGTTCCTCCTAACATCAGGCCTTACAGATACCCTTATGCCCAGAAGAGTGAAATTGAGCGTATGGTTGAAGAAATGTTAGAGGCTAACATTATTAGACCTAGTCAAAGTTCTTACTCTGCACCGATGGTAATGGTACTCAAGAAATATGACTCATGACATATGTGTCCAGATTATAGAGAGCTCAACAATATCACTATTAAACATAAGTTTCCCATTCCTGTCATTGATGAATTGTTAGATGAACTACATGCAGCAATCTATTTCACAAAGTTGGATCTCTGTTCAGGGTATCATCAGATTAGAATGAAGGAAGCAAATATCCCCAAAACAACATTTCAAATGCATGAAGGCCATTATGAATTTTTGGTCATGCCTGTAGGCCTTACAAATGCACCTTCCACATTCCAAGGGTTGATGAATTCCATTTTCAAGCCCTTCCTTCAAAAATTTGTGTTAGTATTTTTTGATGATATATTAATCTATAACAAGTCTTGGGAGGATCATGTGTGACATGTTGACAAGGTGCTACAACTACTAAAGAAGAAACAACTATATGGAAAAAAATCCAAATGTTTCTTTGGGGTGAAGGAGGTAGAGTATTTGGGTCATATTGTATCTCATGAAGGTGTCAAGGTAGACCCTAACAATATTAAGGCCATGATGGACTGACCGATTCCCAAAACATTGAAGAATCTTAGAGGATTTTTGGGTTTGACATGTTACTACCACAAGGTTTTTCGAAACTATGGAAGAATGGAAGCACCTTTAACGACATTAACTAAGAAGGATGCATTTTCATGGACTCCAGAGGCAACTCAAGCTTTTGAAAAACTTAAAGAGGCGATGTGAAAAGCTCCTGTATTGACCACACCAAACTTCACAAAAACCTTTATTGTGGAATGTGATGCCTCAGGAAATGGCAATGGTGTTATTCTAATGCAAGAAGGAAGGCCCCTTTCTTTTGAAAGTCAGACACTCAAGGGAAAGGACTAACAAAAACCAATTTATGAGAAGGAAATGATGGCAATACTACATGCATTGAAGAAATGGCACCCTTACCTAATAGGTAGGCACTTCAAGGTCAAAACAAATCCTGATAGTATTAAATGATTCTTGGAACAAATACTATCTTCAGAAGAACAACAAAAAAGGGTGACCAAGATATTGGGTTATGATTTTGAAATCATCTATAAAAAAGGGAAGAAAAATATTGTGGCAGATGCACTCTCAAGAAAGGATGAAGATGTTGAGGCCTTTCTCTGTGCTATTTCGATCATCTAAACCGATTGGATAATAGAAGCGAGGGATGAATGGAAGAATGACAAAATCGTGTGGACTCTCATTCAAAGGTTGCAACAAGATTCCAGTGCATCAGATACATTTACATGGAAAAATGATTCACTGTGGTACAAAGATCGCTTATATTTATGTAAGAACTCCCAACTCAAACAAAAGGTACTATTGGAATTGCACACCTCTCCTGTAGGAGGGCACTCAGGATTTTTGAAAACCTACCATAGGGTCAAGAAGGAAATTTTTTGGGATGGCCTTAAAACTTATGTTCAAAGGTTTGTGGCAGAATGGTTGGTTTTCCAACAAAATAAGGTAGAAACAATTAAGACCCTAGGTATTTTACAACCATTAGCCATCCCAAGTCAGCGTTGGGAGGAGGCTTCCATGGATTTCATCACATGGTTACTGAATGCTGAAGGAAAGAGTGTCATCATGGTGATTGTTGATAGAATGACCAATTATGCACAATTTTGTGCACTATCTCATCCCTTCAAATCCAACACAGTTTCCATCGCATTCATGGAGATAGTTCAAAATCTACATGGAAGCCCAAAGATTATTGTAAGTGACAGAGATCCCATCTTCACCGAACATTTTTGGACAAAATTACTTTCTTGTTTGGGTACTCAATTGGCTCATAGCTCATCCTATCATCCTCAATCTGATGGAAAAACTGAGATAGTGAACAAATGTCTGGAATGCTACGTTTGTTGCTTTGTCTCTGATAAAAAAACATAATGGTTCAAATGGTTACCCTTGGCATAATGGTGGTATAACACTTCCTTTCCTACTGCAACAAAAATGACACCATTTATGGCACTCTATGGATACCACCCTCCTTCCATCACTTCTTCTCTAAAATAAAAATCTAAGGTTCAAGCAATGGAAGATCACATCGAGCATCAACAACAAGTTCTCCAAATATTAAAGGACAACCTGGCCATGGCACAAAATCGCATGAAACAACAAGAAGATCATCATCGTAGTGAAATAAGTTTTGAAGTAGGGGATTGGGTGTTCTTAAGACTACAACCATACAAACAGATGTCCCTCGAGCAAGCCAAGAAGGATAATAAATTATCACCAAAGTACTATGGCCCGTATAAGGTGTTGCAAAAGATTGGTACTATGGAATACAAATTGGAGTTGCCTGCATCTTCACGAGTACACCTAGTTTTCCATGTTTCATGCTTAAAGAAGGTTATAGGTGACAATATCCCAGTTCAAACTATATTTCAAAAACTTGACAAGGAAGGAAAAATCATATTGGACCCTGAAGCTATCACCGACACAAGAATTCGCCAGTTGAGGACTAGATCCATTTCAGAGTATCTCATTAAGTGGAGGAAACTACCTACTGAAGATTCCACTTGGGAAGATGATTATTTTATACAGAAGCATCCAAAATTACTCAAGCATTGTGAACAACACTTGTCTGAAGGGGATGGGCATGTTAAGCCCTAAATAGTGTCACATTACCCCTTAATTGGGGCATATTACATTAGTAATGCTATTTTATTTATGTCGGATTGGGTCCATTAGTTGTAATTGTACCTCCTAGTATCCTATATATACCAAGGAGACCTTTTCAATTGGAATCATCTTGTATTTGGAAATTTATGTGGTGTATATGGAGATTGCCCCCTTGAAGATGCTTCTTATCTGAAATTCTCTCTTTTCAAGGCATTGAGTACTTATTCTGAGGTTTTTCTATGCTATCTTGATATTTGGTTCTTAACATCCTCATTAAAAAGGATTGCATTTGTACTAGGACTTTTTTCATTCCTTTATATGATCAGAAAAAAGATAAAAAGAAATTGTATAGTAATAACTTTACATCAGATTTGCTACATAGATTTAAATACCTATATGTACAAAAAATAACAATCTATAAAATCTGCACAAGACTAGAGACTCTACTACTGAAGGAGAGAAAAAATAGTATTGCCTCCTACCCAGGATATCGAGAGAGGAATATATAACCAAAAAGTAGAATCCATTTTTGAGTTGGATTAATCATAAAAAGATATTTACTATATCAATAGTTTTAATAGAGGATCAACATCTTGATATAGAAACTCCACAACTCAAAAAAACATGTAACCATAAAAACCCAAAACTTAAAAAAAACCATATAACTCTACAATTGAATATAAAGACAAAAAAATATGATTTCACCAATAAGCCACATATGTTGTATTTGATTGGAGCAATATAACCTTATAGGTTCTCCATCGAGTTGTAGTGACATAAAAATCCTTGGAATATAGTCCAAGACAACAATATGACTATCTTAAAACTTTTATGCATTACTTGCTCTATCTAATTTAATGATTGGGGAACCATGTTTCACTCATTGAATTACATAAATGTTATAAAATAATATTACAAAATTGAATAAGTTCCTTTTTTTCAATTTGTCATGCTCAAACTTAGGTAGACAAGATGAGATTTCTAATCAAAATCCATTTATACCTTAGTTTGGGCACACTATGATAGGTGAGGAAGGATATTACTATTATAATGTAGTTGTGAAATATAAGATAATAGAAGGTAATAAACAAGAAGTTGATTGGAAGACATCAAGCTAGGATGAAAGATTGTAATATAATAAAAAAAAATCATCACTAAGAGTGTCCAAGGAATGGAATTAATGTTATATAAATCTAAGCTAATTTAGTTATTTTCACATATTCTAGAACTTTTTTACAAATATTTCAAAAGTGCCAAAAATTTGATCTCTTGGACTACCTCTATTCTAATTTACTAATCTAAAATCCTTTGTATTTCCTTTTTCCTTTATAAGGAAATGTGCATCACATTTATCAACATCTCTTCCAATGTGGTTGAAAATATATCATTTATAAGGAATGTTTCATGCCAAAACTATGGTCTTAAAAATGTGAATTACCTTGAAACTTTCAAAGTCACATGATACTAGGGGTTTCAATAGTTTAGTAATTGCTTCCCCCATTAAACCCACCCTTATGGTGGGTACCTTAAATCCATCATATGGCAGAAGCATTTTCTTATTCATCTAGTTTCTCTACATTGGAAAATTCATTTACCCATGAAGGTGCAATTGTGTCTCTATAACACTTCATACTCTATGCTTCCAAACATGCATTTGTTTTCATTCTTATTAAAAATATTTGAGTTTCATATGCTATCATCTTACATCTCAAATGTTTTCATTAAATGCTTGCATTGTTGGAGTTGTTTTGATTCCTTTATTGCAACCACACAACTTACTTTCCAATCAACTTACATATTTATTTACAAAGTCAATTTTTTGTTACTCAATTGAAGATAATTAGAATGGAGAAAAAATATGTGCTTCATATGAGATGTCCATTTTTATCTCTATGATATTACTCATATTTCCATGCATTTGGGAATGGAGAAACACAATCTATTATCAAGGTTCCTTTTGTTTTAATCCAATTACTTTGTGTTATTTTATACTAATCTTTCCAACACATTTAGAATTTGCACATAATGGTTTTTAATTTGCAGGTTCTCCTATTTAATCATAATTGTGTTGTTAAATATTGAATAGTGTACTCCCAATGAAATTTTTCATTGCATCTCACTGAACAAAACCCTAGAACCATAAGTCTTCCAAAAAAAATATGTTGGGGTGTGTGACTAGTAGAGGAAGGGTTCCCCTAGTATAATGATTATGTTTAAAATCCAATGGAATTGGTGACTCATCGATTTGATGCCTAGTTTCCATTTTATGGTGAGTTGCAACTCACATCCAAATGGCATTTAGGGACACTTGCAAAAATGGTCCCTAGGTCATAAAATCCCAAAGGATCAATATGATAGGATTTTTTTGCCTCACACATGTGTATTATTCCATTCTAAATCCCAACAAGGACTTTGTTGATGTACATGGAATTGATTTCCAAAGTTGACCCCCAGACACAAACTTTTACATTGCATCCCATTGAATGAAACCCTAGAGACAGAAGACATAAAAAAACACATGTTAGGGTGTCTGATTGGTGGAGGATGGGTGCCTCTAGCAAACTATGATGTTTGGAATCCCATGGAATTGACAACCCATCGATTTGATGCATGATTTCCATTTAATCGTGAGTTGAAACTCACATCCAAATGGCATTTAGGGACACTTGAAAACATGGTATCAGGGGAATAAAATAAAAAAGGACCATAAGAAAAGGATTTAATTTCCTCACACACATGTATTTTACCATTTCAAAGCACATTAAGCCCTTCATTGATGCCCGAGGAAATGATTTACAAAATTGACCCCAAAACATAAAATTTTGCATTGCATCCCATTGAACAAACCATAGATCCATAAGTAATCCAAAAAACACATGTCAAGGTGTGTAACTGGTAAAGGAAGTACACCCCTAGTGTAATTACAATTTTTGGAAGCTAATGGAATTGACAACTTGTTGATAGTATGCTTGGTTTCCATTTTATCGTGAGTTGCAACTCACAACCAAATGACATTTAGAGATCCCTGAAAACAATGGTCATAGGGGCATAAAATACAAAATGATCAACATAATAGGATATTGTGACTCACACATGTGTTAATTTCCATTCTAAGCTGAAAGATTCCTTCATCAATGTATGGGGTGGTGATTTTCAAAGTTCACCCCCAAACGTAAACTTTTGCATTACATCCCATTGAATGAAACCCTAGATCTAGAATGCATTTGAAAAAACATTTGTTGGGGCATGTGACTGGTGGAGAAAGGGTGCCCTTAGTGGAATTGAAATGTTTAGAATACAAAATAGTGGATGGATTGATCATACAACCAATAGTTTCCATTTTATAGTGAGTAACAACTCACATCCAAATGGAATTTAGGGAAACTTGCAAAAATGGTCCCGGTTGCATCAAAGAAAAATGGATCAATGGATTTGGATTATGTTGCCTCACATACATAGAAAGTAATGTATTAAAACCAAAACTATTAATGAATTAGTTGATATTTTCATTCTTTATTTTATTAAAGAAATTAAGATTGTTTTTTTTAAGAAAAATTCATTCCCTCAAAAATTGGTTGCAATCACAAATTTGGTGGTTAAAATCTAGTCCTCAATCTTACCATAACATAGGACAAACACTGTTACATTGTTAAGGACTTGGGATTAATAGTTTCTCTAGTCTCCATTTGCAATAAGATAATTGCTCCTTTATCCACGAGGGATGATAAACCTAATATTCTTTTAAATAGAATGGTTTGAAAATTTAGCTTCAAGAATGGAGATCTCTAAAGCTAACTTATCTAGTATTGGATGCATTTATTGTAATTCCATGTAAATTTGTAGTTGGGAATAGTGGATATGTCTAAATTGTAGGATACATTATCACAATTTTTCTAGAATGACCTTTAAAGGAATATTGATTTGATTTAATGACACTCATGTTAAGGTTGGTCAACATCATAATGACATTAGCACCAAAGAATGATGGTTTATAACATTTATAGAAACTTATATCAAAGAATATTTTATTGGTCGAAGATTTTAAGCTTTTCAAGCAAGACCCAGAGGAAGAGTCAATTGACCCTTCCTTGAGCTTAATATTCATGTCGAGGGGGATACCATGGAAGTGTCAACTGACCCTTCCTTGATTATAGTATTTTCATCAATGGATATCATAGGGAGGGATGATTGACCCTTCCTTGACCATACTAATCACATAGATAGAGAAACCAAAGAAGGGTCACCTGACCCTTCCTAGAGCATAAGATTCATGTAGAGGGGAAACTTGGGGAAGGGTCAGTAAACCCTTTCTTGAGCTTACCATTCACAATGATGGAGATACCATGGAGTGGTTAGGAAACCCTTCCTCAAGCATATAATTCACATAGAGGGGGAGATAGAGAAACAATCAAACAACCCTTCCTCGTACATAGTATTCTCATTGAGGGGAATCCCAAGGAAGGGTTTGTCAACCTTTCCTCGAGTATAATATTATCCTCAAGGGGGATAATGGATAAGGTTCAGTCAATCCTTCCTTGATAATAGTATTCTTATTGAGTGGGATATTGGGGAAGGGTAAACAAACCCTTCCTAGGACATAATACTCTCACATAGGAGGATCCTAGGGAAGGGTCAACCAACCCTTCCTTGATCATAGTATTCTTATTGAGGGGTATCCCAAGGAAGGGTTGGTTAACCATTCCTTAATCATATTATTCTTGTTGAGGAGTATCATGAGGAAGGATAAGCCTACCCTTCCTCATGCATAACATTCTCATTAAGGAAAATAATATGGAAGGGTTATCCAAGCCTTTCTCGAGCCTAATATTCAAGTTGATGGGGAATTGGAGGAAAGGTTAGTCCACCCTTCCTTGAGAATAGTATTCTCATATACAGAGAACTTGAGGAAGGGTTGATTGACCTTTCCTTGAGCTTATTATTTGTGTTGAGGGAGATATTGGGGATGAGTTAGTTGACCCTTCCTCGAGCATAATATTATTTCCAAGGGGGATATTGGGGATGGATTGACCAACCATTCTTCAAGTATTGTATTATCATTGATAGGGAGACTAGAGAACGATTGACCAACCCTGCCTCAAGAAAATTATTCTCATAGAGTGGGAGACTGGGGAAGGTTCATTAGACCCTTCCTTGAGAATAATATTCTCATTGAGGGGTATCCTAGGGAAGGGTCGATTTATACTTCCTCAAGTATAGTATTCTAATCGATGGGGATCACATGGAAGAGTCAATTGAACCTTCCTAGAGCATAGTATTCTAGTTGAGAGAAATATTGGGGAAGGGTCACCCAACCTTTCTTGAGCTTAATATTCACATCAAGGGGGAGACCAAGGAAGGGTTGATTAATCCTTCCACTACTAGATATGGGTGGATTATTCCATGAAAATATTCCATGCTTCCACTAGTTTCATCTTTTTTTAAAACAGGGCAGTATTTTCGTCGATATTGCCATGAAAGTTCGTAACAATATCCATGAAAATCCTTTTTGAATCTAGTCGGGATTTTCGTCGCAATAGCGACGAACTTTTGTGGCAATATCGACAAAGATTTTGCCTATCTCATTGGTCGGTGTTAACGGCTAGTTGACTATTTGATCTATATATACGTGACTTTAAGAGACTTTGCGACACAATTGTTATAGTTGCGACATTGTTCTTGGCTTTTGTTTGAGCTGTTTATTTTTTTCGTCACCCACCGATTGAATAAATCCAATTCTCAATCTACATAGCTTGGATTTTGAACTTGCAAGGTTAGTATGTTATTTTTTATTGATGTACTCATTTAACTTGTAATTTTTTGTTCAAATGTCCAAATTTCATTTAGCTTGTTTTTTCCTTTATAATTTATTATAATATGTGTAGTACCATATTTCATGTCTTTGGTTTTTGGATCTAGTTAGTATATTCTATGGAAAAGGGTATGTGGATTCCATAATATTCTAGGTTTATGGAATCCACATACCCCTTTCCCTTCAATTGTAGCTATAATATCTCTCTCTTTTCATTGATAAAGATATGGAATTTCTCTTGAAACTCAACCCTGATCGGTGAAATGATATTAATTGATTGTCATTTTATTCTCTCTTTTATTTTTAAGACCTAACAAAAAAACACCAACAAAGCTTGATTGAAGCTTTGATACCACTTGTTACATCCCTAGTACCCAAAAGGGATCACACTTGCATAAATTGAAAATAATATA
>ML792892.1:237912-291677 GCA_009831015.1 Picea engelmannii | reverse complement strand
CAATAATATTCTGAACTAGAAATGCATTCATAATTATTTTTTTTGAATTGAAATGTCGTGGATTTGAAATCGTAGGAATACAAGGCGAGAAGGGTTGACCGAATGCCGAGAGGAGATCCAGACATCCAGACAAGTCAGGTAAGTACCGAAATTTTGACTCTATCCATGCTTAGGCCACCTATGCTTTGGCCCCTGTTCCCACTGATATAATGATAATAGGGAATAATTTAGACTTAATCTCTTCACGCTATAGTTTATTCTCAAAAGGAAGTCTCTGAAATTTATTGACTAGGATTACCATTGTTAATTTATGGAGAGATGTTTATTTGTTTAATTAGGATTACCTATCAAATGGAGAGACGTTTATTTGTTATGTTTAGGTCACTTTTTCGAAGACGGGAACGGTTATAGCGAGCGTCGCTCTTGTGATGAAAACACAAGTCAATAGTGGGTGTCACTCTTGCGATGAAAACACAGACAAAAATTTTCTTCTGTCGTGAGAGCGACGAATATGGGGTGTATTTAGATCAAAATTGAAAAAGTGAACTTTTTCTCTTAAAGTTTGCAACGAAAGAGTACTTTCGTCACAAGTAGTCGTCGCAATTTTTCTCATAATTTCTTGCATTGCTCATTCTTTGCATCTTGCTATTATCTGCATCTTATGGATAGAAGTTCCTATAAGGCGAGGTAAAATGTATAGAATCTCATATGTTCATAAATTATCTAGCATTCATTCTTTGGTTACTAATGCCCTTCAACCTTCCTTAGCTCATTATAAATCCCTCTAGGATCACCATCAAGGATTTGTCTAGTTTCAAATTGGTGACCGACTTTGGTTGTATATGGAAAAACAATGTTTTAAGAGGTAGCATCATAAAAAACTCAAGCCTATTTGCTATTGTCCATATGTTGTTCTTCAATATATTAATGACAATGGTTTTCATTACTATTTCCCTTCCTTGCTAGACATCCATACTATCATTTATGTCAATCATCTCAAGCTATATGAGCCATCTATTCTGGAAGAGGAAGTTCAAGTCTGCCACTTAGCAGATAATATCCATACACTAGTGGACCTGCACACCTGTTACACTTGTCATCAATGAATTACTTCCTATCTTGTTGAATGTCAAGGTCACCATCCCACTCAGGACAAATCGCTATCCTAAGTTGTTTTTAAAAAGAACTTATATCCCACTCAAGACAAATGCATTACCATATTACAATGAAATATGGTAATCCCATATTACATTGTAATATGGCATTACCATATTACAATGTAATATGGAATTACCATATTACAATGTAATATGGCATTACCATATTACATTGTAATATGGCATTACCATATTACAATGTAATATGGAATTACCATATTACATTGTAATATGGTATACCATATTACAATGTAATATGGTATACCATATTACATATCTCCTATAAAAAAAAAAAATTAACTTAAAGGACGTGTCGCAATATTGACGATAGTTCATTCTTAAGACAATTTTTTTTATTTTGAACAACCGTCGCAATAGCCACGAAAGTTCGTCGCAATTTGCCACGGATTTGCTTCGCATATATAGCATCTGTGTCGTAATTTTTTGTCTTGGTAGAAATTTTCATCGCTATTTCAATGCATTTTCATCGCAATGTTCCACAAATGCGTTGCACATATAGCATATGCATCGTAAGTTTTTGTCTTGGTAGAAATTTTCGTCGCTATTGCAATGCATTTCCATCGCAACGTTCCACAAATGTTTTTACATTGCCACGTGTGTTCGTCGTAATTGCCATGAAGTTTCATCGTAATTGCGACAATGCATAAGCTTAACCTATCTTGATGACGATGACACGTGGCAAGATAATTTCGTCATTGCTTCCACGAAAACCTGGTTCGTGGATATAGCGACGAAATTAAAGCAACGAAAAAAATTCTTGGCTTTCGTGGAAATTGAGACGGATAAGTGTGGCAATAGCAATGAAAAACCATTGCAAATTTGGTCATATGTACTAGTGTTCCTTGAGCACATTATCCCCATCAAGGGAGAGAATGGGAAAGGATCACATGACCCTTCCTTGAGAATATCATTATTGTTGAGGAAGTGAATGTGGAAGGGTCAGATGACCCTTCCTCACACATAGTATTATCATTGATGGGTACATTAGGGAATAGTCCAATGACCCTTCCTCAATCATAGTATTCTCCTCAAGGAGGATCATGGGGAATGGTTGGAAAACACTTGCTTGAGCATCATATTCTCATCTAAAGAAAAGGTAAGGAATGGTTGATTGGCACTTCATTGGGATTTTATTCATATTTAGGGGAAGAATATATAGGGGTCAATCGATCATTCCTTGAGCATAGGATTTTCATCAAGGTGACCACAAGAACGTTTCATTTGAATGTTCCTTGAGCATAGTATTATTATCAAGGGAAATACCATGGAAGGGTCAACTACCCATTTCTTGAGCTTAGTATTTTAGTCAATGGGGTTTCCAGGGAAGGTTCAACCAAACTACTCCTTGAGCATAGTATTTTCCTCAAGGGGGAGAATGAGTAAGGGTCAATTGAACCTTCCTCGATCATAGTATTAAATTATAGGTGGATTTAGTGGAAGGGTCTAGTGACCCTTCCTTGAGCATAATATTCATTTAGAGAGGGAGACTAGAGAATGATGTATTCCTAGAACATAGTATTCATGTCCATGGGGAGTTTGATGAAGGGATATCCAACACTTCATCAAGAATAGTATTCACTTATAAGGGGGATTTTGGTGAAGGGTAGAGGTGGAGATTGAGTAACTGGCAATTAACACCTCATCAATATTATTTTCAAGGTGGATCTTAGGGAAGGGTTATCCCACCACATTAATATTCTCAAAGGAGATATCAAGAAAGATTAAGAAGACCCTTCTTCAAGGTTATTTTTATCATTGAGGTGGATATTGAACAAGGGATGGAAAACCTTTATTTTATATTAGTATTATCTTCATCCATGAGTTATAGGAATTTTTGATTGAATATTCCTCTATATTAATATTCTCATCAAGAGGGGACATAAATATAGATCAAACAACTTTTCCTATAGATTAATACTATCATTGACAAGGAGAGAAAATAAGTATAAGACTACCCTTTTTCAAGAATAGTATTTTCACCGACAGGGATATTGAAGAAGGGATGGATGGCCCATTTTCATGATTAGTACTCAAGTCAAGGGAGAGAACTAGGAAGGGTCAACAAAAATTTCCTCAAACTTACTATTCATGTTGAGTGATATCTAGTCGAAGGGAAAATGACCCTTCTTCAAGCTTAGCGTTCTCCTCAAGGGGGATGGATATTCCTTCCTTTAGATTAGTATTCCCATTATATAGGACTTAGATGAAGGGTCAACTGACCCTTTTTATATATTGAATAAAGGATGAATGGCTCTTTCTCAAGCCTAAAATTTCCATTCAAGGAGGAGATTGAAGAAGGGATGATTGAACTTTCTTCAAGTTTATCATTCATGTTGAGGGGGATACTATGAAAGGGTTGACGGATTTTTCTTTAACTTAATTATTCAAGTCAAGGTGTAAACCTAGTAATATTATTGAACGACAAACCAAGAAATATTAAGATGACTCTTCTTCAATCTCATGGGTTTTTCATCGGGGGAATTCATGGGGAAAGGTCAACTTATTATTTCTCTATATTAATACCTAACATTGAAGTGGATCTTGGGGAAATTTTATACATGAAGAAGGTTTAGATAACCCTTCCTTTCAATTTTCATTCTCATAGAGGGGTATCCCAAGGAATGGTTACCCCACCCTTCCTAAAGATTAGTTTGGAAGCCTAAAGAATGGTCGGATGACCTTTCCTCGAGGGGGAGCTTGAAGAATAGTGAGTCAACCCTTAATAAAGATTAGTATTGTCCTTAGTGGAAAGATAGAATAAGGGTCATCTAACACTTACTTTAGATTTTTATTCTCATTGAGTAGGAGGTAAAGGAAGGGTCCACCAACCCTTCTTCTAGATTTATATTTTTGTCGAGGGAGATATTGAATAATTATCGACTAACCCTTCCTATAGGTAATTTTATCATCAAAGAGTAGTTTGAAGAAGGGTCAACCAACCATTCTTCAGAATTAGTATTTTTATTGAGCAACAAATTGAGGAAGGGATGACCAACCATTCTTCAAGCTTCTTAATTATATCGATTGAAAGATAAGAGAAGTTTTAGTTGATTGGTTTTTATACTTATGGTTGGGCAGTTGTTGGTCCATCCTACTCAAGAATTCAACACTTTTCTTTATCATTCCTTTTGGGAGGTCAAGTGGAGGTGTGTCTCATGAAGTATCCTTCCACTTATCATAAACATAATGCATGTTTATCCTAATCTTGTTTCATTTGTCTCCATTTATCTCCCTCTACCTCATCCATCATTCAAGCTTATTCCTTATTGTTTTGGTCACAGTGAGAAATGGGTGTTCTTAAATAGTGGCTATGCCATGTCCCTGTCACCCTATTATTATAAAAATTGCATGGATTTGTCCAATTCAATGTTATAATGTTATGGAAGTATTTTGTGAAATTTTTTAAAAAAATATTGAAGAGCACAATAATCTATAGAGTTTATATTAGTTAATTATATTTATATTGGTTTATGATCATTTAAGTTTATCTATTACATTGATTTTTTTTCTTGCGGAATATAGTTTATTTATATTGACATGATATTGGATTTAGTTAATTTATGTATATCTTAGTTGAACTATATTGATTTATGGTGGTGTTTTTGTTCCGGGAGATTAGAAAAAATGTCTTTTGGGATATTAGGTTTTGAACACTATGTGGACTTGCTATTCGATGGATTAAAATTTGCTAAGGGAATAACCTACCCAAGTAGAAAGGAGTTGCAAAACAACATCAAATGTGTATGCATAATCATGAATGTGTTGGATTAATGAGAGGGGGGGTGAATCAGTAATAGAGAAATTTAATCCTTTTTCACCATAAAATGCAAGTGTTATATTAATGTAGCATTATCATCCAATAGTTGCAGAGTAAATAAACAATGAAAAAATGATCAATCACACACATACAAAGTACACCAATGTTTTAGGTGGAAACCCAAAGTGGGAGAGAACCACAAAAAAAAAATTCTTGTATGTCTTTAAGAATTACATTCATTGGAGGCACCAAATTCCTTTGTTTCCAGCTGCAACTCGAAGGAGGCTCCAACCCCCTAGTTTCTCAGGCTACAACCTAAGAGAATCTCCAACTCCCCAATTCTTTGGCTACAACCAAAAGGAGGCTACAACCCCCTATGTTCTCTGGATACAACTAGAAGGTGGCTAAAACCACCCATCCTTTCCCCGTCCAACCACCCTGACGTATAAATAGAATGATGGAACCACTGTCACACTATCACTGTGATATATATTGTTGTAAACCTGTACCAATCAACCTGCAATCAACCTATACCATAAACAAGTGCATCAATCATGAACCAACCTGTACCTCAACGAGTACCATGAAAAAGTGCATCAACCATGCACCAACCTGTATCTCAACTTGTACCATGAACAAGTGCATAAACCATGCACCAAACCTGTATGAATAACCTGTCACAAAAACTTGTCCAAACAACCTATCACAACATTTTTTCTCATCAATCTTATCAATCAAATCATATCTACTCATCAAGATCAATCACCAAGACAAATCTCAAATATGTTCATCAACCAAGCATAACACAACAACTCATAATCATCACCAAGATCAATATGTACTTCTAACAATATACCAAGACAAGTATGCTACATCATCCATAAACCATGTGTCAGCAATACTACTAAAAAGTGTCTCAAACCATGTACCAAGTGTGTACCAATCATGTATCAAATACACATAAACTATAACTCATCAATATGTACCAACATCATCAACTATACACCTCATGTATGTATCAACTCATCAACTACTTGTCTCAACCATGTACCCAACATGTACCTCAACCAAAATCCCTCATCAATTTCATCATCCAAATTTGATTTGTAAACTCTGTAATATACCTAGTGTATATGATCACATACTTGCGAACCTTCCTTAACTTTAACAATAAGAGACTAGCATTTTCATCAAACTTCACTTTAGTCTCACATGACTAGTTTTGGATTAGTCAACAACCCTAACTTGAAATAATCATAACTATGTACCTATAATGAATAAATATCTGAAAATAGTACACAATGTTATTCAGTGTGTTTTATGCAATTCCTCCAGGTGACACTACTTGGAACCTCTCAGAAAATGAGTTATAGAAAAAATCACATACCTTGTTGAATTTTGGCTTATTCTAGAGAGAAAACTTGTAGAGAGTTCCCTGCACGGAATATTTGTTGTATGGATATGAAAATTGTACATAGAATACTACAGACTGTACTATAACCAACACATTTGGAATTACTGAATTTTGATTTTTTATGAATAAGTTATGACATTTTTACCCAAAACACTTGTTTTAGACTAGTATCAGGACACGCCACAAACCCTATTTTCCACGGAATGTAACTCAAAAAATACAATGAACCACAAGATGAAATTTGTACCACAACTACTTGGATATGTTTCCTCAATGCCATCCCAATTTCATGGTCTGAATCATTCTATAAAAAAAATTATTTCTAAAATGGTGAGATGACCTGTAAATAACATACCTTAGAAAGAATCATCAAAATAATTTATCCTCCCTAGAATTTTGGCCTTCTTTACTTCACCTTCCCTCTGAAATTCAGCTTAGATATCCTTTGTTTACCTCAGTCACTTGTATATATTCAAAATTCTCAAGTGTGATTCAAATGACAGAGCCTTGCCTCTTATTTATACTTTCATGCAGCTTCCTCAAGGGGTTACCTTTTAACCATCTTAACCCACTTTCCTTATTTTAGGGTTAACCAACTTCTAAACACTTGTCCAATTAGTAATTTATCCATTAAATTTATTATTTAAATAATTTATTTTGTATCCACTTTGACTTATAGTACACTCATCACTTCACTTTACCTCAAGGGTTTATTTTCTAACCATCTTAAACCACTTTCCTTATTTTAGGGCTAACCCACTTCTAACCACTTGTCCACTTAGTAATTTCTCCATTAAATTTATTATTTAAATAATTTATTTTGTATTCACTTTGACTTATAATATACTCATCACTTCACTTTATTATTTACCTTCTAAAATCTCTTAAACCACTTTGACTACTTTGACCTTTTGGGGCTTCTAGATGACTCATGAGGGTTCTCCAACTTCACATGGCCATAACTCTCTAACTGTGAGGATTTATGTGGTGTTCCACATACCACTATAAATGGCATGACATGTACTATCCATATAGAATAGGATTGCCTAAAAATATATCAAAACTCATATCATTATACATGAAGCAACCTTGGGTCCATTACCCAAACCTTTGTGCTATCGAAATTCACTACCAGACTTTCTCCAAGAGTCGACATCAATCACTAAGGTTTGAAATAAATCTACAATATTACTCTCCAATGGTTGACATCAATGACAACCAACAATCCACACCAATTTTCCATCAACCTAAGCCAATTGTCTGACAATCTCCCCCCTTGGCATTGATGGCAACACTTAGTCATGATAACATTCATGCTTATACTCCTCGTCAATGTTTCTATCTCTCCCCCTTTGAAATCAATGGAAAATGGTATCTCCCTTTGGGGTGTCTCCCCTTGACTGAACTCTCCTTGGGGCTACTCCCCCTTGTCTACATGCCTTTGATTTTTCTTTGTGTTTATAAGCCTCTGATTACTCTCTCTCCCTTCATATGAATAATATCTCCCCCTTTGACAAGAGATATCACTCTGAAGTCATATCACTCATTCTTCCCTTATGAAAATCACTCCCCTTGTAACCATGCCTCTATGCTCTCTCTCCAAGCATTTACCTTTGCATCCGATAAATCTCTCCCCCTTTGTCATCAATGGAAAAGGTATCTTTCCATCCTGGGCTGCTCCCCCTAACTGAATTGTCCTTGGGGATACCCCCCCTGACTGAAATCTTCATGAAATTGATCCCCCGACTTGAATTTTCCTCTTTATGGTTCTTCCTCGTGTAAATCTAAGACATATAAGATAAGAATTCAAAAGCATTCATTTTGGAGTAGAAATTACTCTGTGTCTCTAGCGAAAATACTCAAAGGCTTCCCTTGGAAGCGGTTTTGTAAAGATGTATGCCACTTTTTATTTTGTTCCCACATATTCAACTCTGATGTTCTTATCTGCAACCTATTCCCATAGAAAGTGATACTTTATTGGAATGTGCTTCTTCTTGGAGTGCATCACCGGGTTCTTTGAGATACTGATGGCACTTGTATTATCACAATAGATTGGAATGGGATAATCATACTCAACAAGTATATCTAAGTAGAATGTTGTTCCATGGTGTTTTGTTGGTCATTAATGTAACTTGCCCAATTTTCATCTGTGTAGACAATAAGTGATAGATCCTTTCCTTTTGGATACCATAATCCAAACTCTTATGTTCCTTTGAGATATCAGAAAATCCTCTTTACTGCTAAGACATGTGATTCATTTGGTTTTGCTTGAAATCGTGCCACCTGTCCAACTGCTTGCATTACATTTGGTCTAGATGTTGTCACATATAGTAAGTTATCAATCATTGACCTGTGTTTCCTCTGGTCTATAGACTTTGAATCATCATTTTTTTCTCAACTTGCAACTAGTTTTCATAGGAGTGGTAATTGGTTTGCAATCTTCCATTCTGAACCTCTTTAGCATTTCTCTGATATAATTAGTTTGAGAAATAAAAATTCCTTGGTTTCTTTGACATATCTGAAGACCCAGAAAGAAGGATAGTTCTCCAAGTAATGACATTTCAAATTCATTCTGCATATCCTTTGCAAATTTCTGGCTTAACCTGTCATTAGTACTTCCAAAAACAATATCATCAACATAAATTTCAATTAATAAAATACTACCTTGAGTTACCTTGATTTAGAGGTAGTTGTCTTCACTTCCTTTCCATAGTTCATAGGGAATTTTGTCATTGTTGTTTCTGAGCATTACTTTGTTTTGAATGTGAATTGTTGTATGCACTACATGTGTCCAAAAAATATCTGTCAAATTGGAATCCATTAGTATTGTTCGAGCCATTTCCTGTTTAATTGTCATCCATTATGATAATGTTCCTTTGTCTCTGAACCACTATTTGAACCAATCTATGAATCCATGATCTCGTCCATACTGTCCAAGACTCTACTTGCACAACTGTCCATAATGTTGACCCATTTATCACTATACTATCATGAAGTCTTGATTAATCCATCAAATTGTACTTCTTCTAACTAACTACTCTGGATATGTCTTCTCAAACTCTGCAAGTTGCTCAAAGGATGGTTCTTTGGTCTGTCAAAACTATCGCATAGACTCCCCCTATCTAATATCCATATTACCTGGGAGTCTCTAAGTCAGATGGATCAGAACAATTCATGCTCTGATGTGTATTCATCATCATCTTCATTGGTAGATTCATCATCTCTTTGAGCTCTGACTTCTTTCTTTCTGTCTGTGGATTCATCTTTCACTACAATGCCTGAAAGTACAATCTCTTGAATCTCTTCCTTATTTACCAGTCCTTCTTTTCTTTTAGTTATTTTCCAAACCTTTATGTATCTAACATCTTTCTTTTTCTCTGTAGAATTTTATTCATCTCGTTTTATTGCCAATATTGCGATCTCTGGGACCTAGTCTTTGTTCACCTGTTCTTCGTGTTTTCTTATCCATACTTTCTTATATATGATATTAGTGTTCTCTTTCATGGAAGTATCGATCATGCTTCTACAATCACTAGCTATGTGTCCATAGTTATGACATTTTTAACATTCAATGTTACGTGGGGCCACATATGCACTTATTTCTTGAACATTTCTTTTATAATCCCTGCAATTTGCAAGCTTATGTTCAAAATTAGTACAATAAAAACAATGACCATAAAAGAAATTTGCATACCTGGGAGTGAATGATCTTCTTTGTGGTGTAGTCCTTCTGAATTTTTTCCTTGACTGATCATTATCTTGATTGAAGCTTCTTTGTGGCTTGAACATGAATGGTCTTCTTGAAGATGTATCTTCAATAGTTTTCTTAGATTCTGGTTGACCATGATTCCTTCCTTTGAGTACTTATGCATAACTCTTTCTATTTTCTTCATTCTTCTTTTCTAGCAACCTTGAGTGATTCTCTTCATTCTCTATAATTGATGTGGATGTTTCTGTCTCTTCAACGTTCTTGTTGAGCTTGATGATTTTACTTCTCAATGTGACAACTTCTTCTTCAATCTTCTCAACCTCTTCTTCTTTCTTCATTATCTGAGACGTCATGACTTCTTCTGTTCTTTTCGCTTCTTCAAGATGAATTTTTAATGTGATTATTTCTTCTTCAAGTCCTTTCTCTTCTTGACCAAACTCTGCCTCAAGCTAGTTTAGATCGTTAGTTCTTTCCTTAATATGATCTGTCAATATCTTCTCTCTCATTTCTACTTCTTCCTTCTGTGCTTCTATGTTGTCCTCCAAATACTATTTTTCATATTCAATATTTTCTTCGATCTTTCTGGCTTCTTCTAGCTAAGTTCCTAAGTTCTCGATGACCTATTGGGCTTCTTAAAAAATCTGAACACTTTCCTTTTGTTTCATCAATTCTTTCTTGAGTGACTTGTTTTCTTCTCTTAGTTCATCTAAAGAACTAATCAATTCTTTGGTGATTATGTACTCTTCATCTTCTGAATCTGTTTGACATGGTGAACATATTTCTTCTTTATATGTACTTGCATCTTATTTGGCATTTTCTTAATCTGAGATGGGTGAAGAATATATGTCATGTAACTTATCCCAAAGTTCTTTGGCTGATGAACATTTACCAACCTTTTCTCTTACTGGATTAGGTAATCCTTCCTAGATGAAATCCATTGCTATTTTGTTATTCTTCTTCAATTCCTTATTGGCTACAGTCTTTTCCCTTTTTGAACTATCATATCCTGTAACGAATGATAGACAAATATAATACCCCTGTGCCTATAAAAATAATTTTTTCCTTCCACTCAATAACTCATACTTTAAACCATTCTGGCCATTAAACAAGGGTACTCCATTCTCATAATAATCCATGATATCCTTCCAGTGGTTAAATTGTTTCGTGAAGGAACCCACTCTGATACCAATTGTTGGATTACTGAGAGGGGGGGTGAATCAGTAATAGAGCAATTTAATCCTTTTTCACCATAAAATGCAAGTGTTATATCAATGTAGAATTATCATCAAATAGTTGCAGAGTAAATAAACATTGAAAAAATGAGAAATCACACACATACACAGTACACCAGTGTTTTACGTGGAAACACAAAGAGGGATAAAACCACGGAATGATTTTTCTTATATGTCTTTAAGAATTACATTCATTGGGAGCACCAACTTCCTTTGTTTTCCAGCTGCAACTGGAAGGAGGCTCCAACACCCTAGTTTATCAGGCTATAACCTAAGGTAAGATCCAACTCCCCAATTCTCTGGCTACAACCAGAAGGAGGATACAACCCCCTATGTTCTCTGGCTACAACCACCTATCCTTGCCCCGTCCAACTGCCCTGACGTATAAGTAGAATGATGGAACCACTATCACACTATCAGTGTGAGATATACTGTTGTAAACCTGTACAATTTAGCATGCACCAAACAACCTGTAATCAACATGTACCATAAACAAGTGCATCAAACATGCACCAACATGTACCTCAACCTGTACCATGAACAAGTGCATCAACCATGCACCAACATGTACCTCAACCTGTACCATGAACAAGTGCATCAACCATGCACCAAACCTGTATGAATAACCTATAACAGCAACATGTCTCATCAATCTTATCAATCAAATCAGATCTACTCACCAAGATCAATCACCAAGACAACTCTCAAAGATGTGAATCAACCAAGCATAACACAACAACTCATAATTATCACCAAGATCAATATGTGCTTCTAATAATATACCAAGACAAGTATGCTAGATCATCCATAACACATGTGTCAACAATACTACTAACAAGTGACTCCAACCATGTACCAATCATGTATCAAATACACATAAACTATGACTCATCAAGATGTACCAACACAATCAACTATAAACCTCATGTATGTGTCAACTCATCAACTACTTGTCTCAACCATGTACCCAACATGTACCTCAACCAAAAGCCCTCATCAATTTCATCATCCAAATTTGATTTGTAACTCTGTAATATACATGGTGTATATGATCACATACCTGCGAACCTTCCTTAACTTTAACAACAAGAGACTAGCATTTTCATCAAACTTTACTTTAGTCTCACATGACTAGTTTTGGATTAGTCAACAACCCTAACTTGAAATAATCATAACTATGTACCTATAATGAATAAAGATCTGAAAATAGTACACAATGTTATTTAGTGTGTTTTATGCAATTCCTCTAGGTGTCACTACTTGGAACCTCTCAGAAAAGGAGTTATAGAAAAAATGCCATACCTTGTTGAATTCTGGCTTATTCTAGAGAGCAAAATTGTAGACAATGCCTCGCATGGAATATTTGTTGTATGGATCTGAAAATTGTACACAAAATACTACATACTGTACTCTAACTAACACATTTGGTATTACTGAATTTGGATATGTTATGAAGAATTTATGACTTTTAACCCAAAACACTTGTTTTAGACTAGTTTCGGGACTAGCCACAAACCCTATTTTCCACGGAATGTAACTCAAAAAATACAACGACCCACAAGATGAAATTTGTACCACAACTACTTGGATATGTTTCCTCAATGGACTCCCAATTTCACAGTCTTAATCATTCTAGAAAAAAATGTTATTGTGAAAATGGCGAGATGACCTGTAAATAACATACCTTAGAAAGCATCATCAAAATAATTTATCATCCCTTGAATTTCGGCCTTCTTTACTTCACCTTCCCTCTGAAATTAGGCTTAGCTATCCTTTGGTTACCTCAATCACTTGTAGATATTCAATATGCTCAAGTGTGATTCAAATGAGAGATTTGTGCCTCTTATTTATACTTTCATGTAGCTTCCTCAAAGGGTTACCTTTTAACCATCTTAACCCACTTTCCTTATTTTAGGGTTAACCAACTTCTAACCACTTGTCCAATTAGTAATTTATCCATTAAATTTATTATTCAAATAATTTATTTTGTATCCACTTTGACTTATAGTACACTCATCACTTCACTTTACCTCAAATGGTTCTCTTCTAACCATCTTAAACCACTTTCCTTATTTTAGGGCTAAACCACTTCTAACCACTTGTCCACTTAGTAATTTCTCCATTAACTTTATTATTTAAATAATTTATTTTGTATTAAATTTGAATTATTGTTGGCCCTTGACCAAGTTTTGGAGAACCTTGGTCATGTTTGACCTCTTTTAGGACTTCGACAGGCTGGTCAACGGAAGAGCACAAGTCAAAACGGAGATCGCGGGATGCCAGCCCCTTTTTAGGGTAGTTTTGGGATTAGAGATTATGTAATGGGTATGGGATGTCGGCCCATGGGCTTACCCATGTTTAGGCTCATTTTGTAATGTATAATTAGATATCTAGGAGATGTAAGAAGGGACCAAGATGCTAAGTGCTAGAGTTTTATCTATGTGATTGCAAAGGCTTTGTGCATACTATGTGTTAAGACTTGCAGCGTTAAGTGCAAGTGATTGTAAGAAGGATTTTTGCTTAAACCTAGCTCGGGGAAGGAGGATCTAGAGAAGTGCACACAGATCTTCTGTTCTATGCGAAGTAGGTTCTTGTGGCTTTGTGCTTGTAGAATATTGAGAGAAGATAATAAAGAAGAGAAGAGTTGGTGGACGTAGCCCCACGCTAGCGTGAACCACGTATATCATGTGTTATGGTTGCTTTGTGCATTATGGTTATTATATTATTCATATGATTTAAGATTAGTGTAGTAATGAATGTTTAGATGAATCTGGTATGATAGATTAAATGCTTAGTGATGTGAACAAATGCTAGATCTGATCTCTTTCCATATTCTAAGTTCTTAGATGTGTTAGATCTAGTTACTGCGTTGTTCTGTAATTAGGGTTTGAATCTGCGATGTGAATAAGGGTTAAATAATAATGAATGCTAACTGCTAAGTTCTCTGTTAGAGTGGTGTAATCACAAATCTGTGTCCCAGCTAGGTTGCATACATTTGAGTCTTGCAACCACCCCTGCCTCTACCTCGAGTGAGACTTCATCTACTTCGTAGGTGTTGCCAAAAGGGTCAATAGTTAGGGTTTTTTTGGTGCATTATTGAAGCGTTGAACCCTGGGTCTGCCCCTGTGCCAACAAATGATTCTGTTGTCGGGACCTGAAACTGTGATTTATAGGAACTGAAGAAAAGAGAAAGCTCTATGTGTAGATCTGCTACTTTAGTGCACAGTAGTCTACTTAACTTGTGAAGATCTGTGCTAAGAAGAGAAGTTTGATCTGAAGAAAAGAGGTAAGATCTTGAATCTTTGTGCTTTGAGAAAGGAAATATAAGCGAAAAATTGTGTTTCGAAAGAATGAATCTAGGCATGTTTGATAAATTTTGTCCTAGTCTAAAAACTAGGGTACAACTAGAAGAAAGAAAATTTGATATGAGTAGATCTGATAGAACTAGTGAAAAATATGTTATTCCTATGCATAGAAAGAATGTTTGGACTAAAAAATGAATGCAGGATCCTAGAAAGAATTTTTTGCAGGTTAGTTTTTGTGATCCCAGTGCGCAGTACAGGAAAGGTTGGGGATCGTTTAAAAGAAAGAGAGGATTAACTCTTTGCTATAGTTGCAGAAGACCGGGACATCTTGCTAAGGAATTCCCTGGTAGAGGTCCTAGTTGTCTTTGTTGTAACTCTATGGACCATGAAGTTTTGTATTTCCCTAGAATGATTGAAAAAGTTGGAAAGATGAATATGAGACAAGAAAACTGTGAGACAAGACAAGAAACTAAGGATATGATAGAACCCTAGAAATAATTAGAGATTGTATTATTGCAGATGAAAGACACCTTGAACAATCAAAGAGATATCAACTTATCAGAGGTATTAAAAGAGAAAGATTACATAGAAACAAGAATATGAGACTTCGACATAGACTGTGTTTTGGATGAGGAAACACGGGTGAATATCATGACAGAAAGAACTTGGGAAATTTTTGGAAAGCCTGCTATGGTTCCTTCATTAGGAGGAATAGGATTATTTAGAGGAAATTTGATAACCCTGTGTGGAAGACTTACCCAGACATCTATGAGTGTTCATGGCACTATGACAGAAGAAGAATTTGATATCGTTAAATTTGTTGAGAACAGCGCCCCATTTGCTATATTGCTAGGAAAAACCTGGATTGAGAAAGATCAGATACGAAGGAAACAAGAAGACGAGGATCTAGAACATAAAAAGAAAGAACTGAGAGATTTCATGGCTAGGAGAATAACGCACTTACTGGAAGAAAAAGAGAACCATTTGAAGCTACTAAGGACCAAATATATGGACGTTGAAGTTGAAAGGACATAGGAAGACTAGAGACACCTGTATGTACAAGAGAGTAGAGCACCTACCCCAGAAAGAGAAGAAGTATTACCCTTGAACCCTATGAAAAACTCCCCACAGTGCGAAGTTATCATGCCAAGAGGAGATAAGAACGATAATGGAAAGAGTAAACCAATGATTCAAGTCACAGGAAAGAAGGCCAGAAAACTCAGTAAGAAGAGAGCAAATTTAGAAAAATTGCAAGAAGTTCTAGAGAAGACTTTGCAAAAGGAAGGTTTCCAGAACTCGAACTTCGTCGGAATATCAGTACAGCACAGATCGGCACTTCACCATGACGAAACAATATGACCATTGGAGGCATTATGACCATTAGAATGGCTAGAAACACAGTTATTGTTGGAACGTTCACCATTGGACCGTTGGGACCTCTCCATAACGGATGGAACTGCATTGATTGAGGCATTCCTGACCGTTGGAAGAGTCTGTTACAATAATATCTATTTATCTCGTCGAGTGTTGCACTGAGAAAAAAAATTTCCCATTGTGATTATCCGAGCCCACTGTTGTTCTAGAGTATGTACTTAAGGCTTAGAAAGTACAATGTCTAGGCATCCGAAAGTGAGTAAAGGATAAAAAAGGGAGAAGAGTCAATCTTCAGGAAAGGGAGCTAAGTTTGATTTCTAGGTTGTCATTGTCTTGCTTCCAACTGTTCCTGGATGATTATATCTCGTTCAATCACGGCCCATGAACGTTCAAGTTATACACAGGTGGTGGTTGTTTTAAGTATAGTATCGAAAAGGTTTAAAGCGATATGGGTTTGGTCTGATAAGTCAGGTTCAATATTAGATTGTCTTACAACGGGGATAGTCATAGAGGAACAGGAAAATTAAAGGAGAGTTCGAGGTTTTTTATGTTGTATCAATTTGATCATATAAAAGAGAACTTTGAATTTGATAATAAAGATAAAGTGCAAACCAAAGGCCTTTTTCCATAACTGAATTTTATTTTAAATAAATGGTGTGTGAAATGTGAGAAAAACATTAAGTTGTCTATAACGTGAGGCTCCTATCAAGGGAGAATCTCACCCTGTAAACAGAAGAAGAAAATAAGATAAGAATATATATGATGAAGCATGAAATATGACAATCTAAAGGGTTCACAGGTCTTGTACCTTTTAATAGCCGATACAGAGGAAAAACTGTAAACGATATAGATGACTAAAACTTGATCACCACAGTAGAGGTTTTACTAAATTGCAGTAAAAACATTCATAAGATATATATATGCAAAATGAAATTGAATATGAAATCACAAAGGAAACAAACTCATAACACAGTCTTGACGAAATCAGGAGTCTTCAGATTGCTTGGTATTAAATTTCAAAAGGAGAGAGTCTCTATTACTATTGACCAAAAAGGTCTAGCCCTTTATCTTTCTTCAAAGTGTATATTTATACAAATTTCTATACGCTAGAATCTCAATCGTTCCAGGAATTTTTTGGTTACAAAAAGGAGACTTCTGTGTTTCAATTCTTTGTCTTTGTCCTCTTTCGTGCAAATGGAGCAACTTCCTTCCTTTGAACTTCGGGTTCTAAAAATTGAATAGGCAGACACATGTCATTATTTGGTACCGGAAACCTTCCCCTTCGCATGCTTGGTGCAAGTGACGCACCTCTCCACCAACTGGACTATCAACCTGGAAGGTTCTGTTTGATTATTTGTCTAAAAAGTGTAATAGTCCTTCACTAATTGTGGCAACTTCCCTTCTGCCTATCAGTATTTGGCGCTGATAGAACATAAATGTACACTTGGTTTTATTAACCATTTATCTACTTGGATTATATTTGTTTGGGTTATCTGTGATATTTCAGCCAACTCTCTTTCCTCATTCTCCTTGATATTGAGTAGGTGTTTGGCTATATTAATCTGACCCAGTGTCTCAGTGCTATTTTCACTATTGAGATCCAACAAACTCCCATCTATGAAGCCGAAAGTTTCCTCACAAGAGTTTCTTACCTATTTAGCTCGGTGTCTTCCTTCTAATATGTTACGCTCCCATGTCTTCAGCAAGATGTTACCGCAGGTCTGCTCTGGGATGGAAAGCCTGGAACTACAACCCATTTCCTTCTTTGTCATGGCTATAACAGCCTCTTGGAAAATGACCCGAGCCGCCCCAACTTCTTTTTCTTAGAAGAAGATGTTTTCTAGTACTTGATCAATGAGTTGGCAGTGGTTTTGAATAGTTTCCACCTTAGCAAGTAAATCTTGCTGAGCTACCGACACTCTTTTTCAGATTTCTATGGCTTGGGATTGGAATATCCCGATATCTATCATCTGGCTTTCAGCGAAATTTAATTTGTCCTGTAGTTGCTCTATCAATTCTTCTTGCTAGCTTATCTGTGATTGGCTGGTCTGGGCCACCTATTGTGTTTGTTCGAGATTGGTTTTGAGCCACTCAATTTCCTTTTGATCAGCTGCTCTAGCTTGCTCTATACCTGTATTCGCCTGATCTCTGGAAGTTGCCTCTATTATAGCCAGTTTGGCCTCCAAAGTTTTGATCAAGCGATTTTTCCACTTCAACTGATCTTTTAGGGACTCGATAGAATATTGGTTGGTTGTAGAAAAATCCCCCAATATCCCTACTATCTGAGTTGCAAATTCTTGCTTCTTCATGGCTCTGCCATCAGCAAGGATTTTAAATTTCTTGGTTACCTTGCCTGTTTCTTGATAAATTTCTTGTCTCACAACGGCCTTTCTCTTCTTATCAAAAAAAAAATTCATTCGGAGGCAACTCTTCCACAGTTATAGGTGTTAGTTCCTCACCAAAAATCCAACCTGCGTCTGGGATCCCCTTTGTGGACTGTATGGGAGTAATAGAAATGATGGGGTTGTCGATCTACTTGGATGATTTCCCCAGGGTAACAGTCGAGGCTGGCTTGCTTGAAGGGTTGGAGGTTTCAGCTTCTTGTTTCGGGCCTCCGGTTTGTTTCTTATTTTCCTGGTGCTCCTCTTGGTCAGGTCTTGAATCTTTGGAGCCCTTGGCCTTCATTTTCTGTACTTCTGTAGTCGTCGGGTTCTTACCTTGTAAGACTGGGGGAAGGCAGCTCTGTCGATCTTCCTGAAATTTGAAGAAATCAATCCTCTCCTCGGGCGACAAAGTTTGAATCTGACTGAGAACCTCAGCATAGGATCTCTCTCCTCGGAAGACATCATCATGAGGCGAATGCTCATGTTCATACTTTTTAAGGCCACAACTCGCCATGTGATTTCCCACGATCATGTGTGGGTCGTACTTCTTGAACTCAATGTGGACCAATTTAATATCCTCCAAAGCAGTTGCCTCGGCTTTTGCATGTCCTAAATCTAATAAAGAATAAGTATTCAAATGAATGGGGAAGGGCAGCCATACCTTCTTTGAAAATACTTTAAGCTCTTTACGTATGCCACCAATCACAGTTTGCCTAGCGATTTCGCAACAAACCATCCTATCTGGTATGAATAATGGTAGAGCATAGGGAGGAACAGAGGTGCCGAAAACCCTAATGTATGAAAATTTTGCCTCTATGTACCAGTCGGCCACATTTCTCAAGTTGATGGCAATGCTATCTAAAATCCTGAGCGGTGGGTTGCCGAAGATGTAGGCATGCATTGGTACCATTACCCAATTGAAAATTTCGTATATGAACTCTATAGCCTTATCTTCCCAGAGTTTTTAGTGGTAGACATGGATAGGCTCAGACTCAGATGGAGTCTATCTCTACCTCATTAAAGGGAAAGGCGTCATGAAACAAACAGCATCCATGATGTAGGTGGACATAAAAAATGAAGCGGCCTTCCCACTCGCCTTCTACATCCGGTATTCAATAATCCGGCTGGTTAAATTGTTGGATAAACTTTTGGCCCAGTCGAAAGAACAGCCTTCAGCGACTATATGAATCAAAGGAACCCACGTGAGGAAACAATGTGTGGTGTCCTCCTTCCCATACAACCTACAGGTCATCATTGTTATATATTTGAATTGTGGTTCCAGGGAAGAGATTGAATAAACTCTATTATCGTCCGCCCTGAACTTTGCAAGGTGTGAGACCCAATATTTGATGAGATCAGACAGGCTTCTGTCGTATTACTCTCATTCTTTCTGCTTAAAACCTTCCAGAAAATTGACATTGTGTGAGAAGTTTGGTGTGGGTGACAATTGGTACATCACCTGCAAATGTTCTGGTCTGAAAGTCCCAATGGTCACCTTCTGCTCGCTAATAATGGTTCTGGTCGGGATATCCACATGATCTAATTCCCATCGGATCATATCATAATATGGAAGGAGTCGTGGCCTAGCTAATATCTTATGCATCTCTGACTGAATGACGATTTTGTATTTGGTGGCCAAATTGTCCTTCTCATTATCACTAGAATCATCTGAACAGTTCACCAATTCGGACTGGAGAACCTCAGAGACGTATGACCAAGTTTTGATAGAATCAACACTTCGGGGTGAAGTATCGGAAACAGTATCTAAGCCTTGCCCTGAACTCTCAGCAATCGCCTTGGAATATTTTCATGGGGCCATGATAGAGGACTCTAACTTAGCTCTTTTGCAGTAAAAATCTGTATACATACAGAAATTAGCCTAGTGAAAAAAGCTTCTTTGCACAGGATAGAAAAGGAATTCGAAACAATGAGAGAAAGAATTCTATATCTCGACCATTAAAAACCCCTGCCTCCTTACAAACAGAACGGTCGAATCATTTTTAGAGAAAGATTTAGCAATAAAAACAAATATCTTCACCTGTCACGTCAAATAAATGCTATAAATTTTGACAGGTCGTGACACGAGTTGGCGCAAAAATATTTAAATTTAACTCGTAGACGATGCACGTTAAAATTTGTATTAATGCACTGATTAATCTGGCTTAGCTTCTTTAATTAGATTTTCTTTAAAATTTAATCACACTTTCGACTTTCACCGTATCGGGAGATTTCACTCATATCCTTCGAGCCCCTAAAACCCGAGATCACGATGACGCGATCTAGTTAAGAAAAAATGAAATTCGGATTAAGTGTTTAATTAATCAGTGTTTAATTGATATCGTGACTTCGTGACTCAGGGCTACAAAGGTAAAGTTTCTTGGAAGAGTGAAAGCCGAGTCGTGAAATCCTGACAGTGTTTAACTATGGTTTAAAACGACTTACCCTTGATACTAACCCGGGTGACTTTTGAAATTATCTTGCAACTTCGCCTATCGGAGTTATGAAGGTAAGATTTTTGGGGAGAGCGATCACTGAAACATGAAATCTCGACAGCACTTAACTAAGGTTTAAGGAACTTTACTCTCAGCGCTAACCTGGGTAAGCTTTCAAGGTTGTTTCACGACTTTGCGCATCGGGGCTTGGAAACCGTGTGATTTGTAACTCCCGAAGCGCGATATCCCGAGGTATACAAAAGCGAAAAAAAATCGTTTAATGTTTAAAGGTAGTGACTTAAGAGTATAATGGCCCTCGCTACTTCACATGTCAGGACTACTGAGATTTTCAGTGGGTAAAGGTCACGAAGTAAAAGACAACTTAAAGTCCAACTTATGATTTTAAGAATTACATTTAAACCAGTTGAGAAAGGCGGCTCCAACATAGGCTCCAACTAGAGATCATGTCTTCCTGTGATACGGGAAGAACAGTAGACCACGTGCCTATATTGGGTAAATGGAGTCATTGGTTTTACTTCTGCGAAACTTACTTAAGGAAAGGGGATACAAAGGGAAGAAGAGATTTTGTCTTTTACTTCTCAAAGGCTTTTCAATACTCAAATGCTTTTCAAACTCAGTTGCAGTCCCTTTCATGACTTTCTCTTTCTCATTACTGAATTTAGGTCTGCATTAAGACAATCAAAACAGTCCTAGGAAATCCAACAGATCTTGTGGCTTTTGTTTTCATCAAACGAAGTTTATTACATGTTTTTTAATCGGGGAGCCCTGTCTGAACTTAGGATGTAGATCCAGTTTCAAGAAAGTTGATTACCAGAGTAGAGTGAGATTCATGTATAACAGCCTTACATATATCTCAGATATTGCTTCACTGCCAGTGAGCCTATTCAGTACCCTGGTGAAGTTATTTGGCCCTTTTTGTTGAATTTCCTTTCACCACTTCGAAATATATTTATGCATTTAAATGCTGAGACGAGGGCAATCATTTTTGAATTTCCTTTCATCGTCTCTTTGGACTAGATGGGGCAATTAAATATGACTTTCCTTTCACCATCTATCTTATAATTTACTTTTTAGAACACAAAGTGGGGGCAATAAGTTTGATGAGGGATGATATCTGTGTAATATTTGCATTGGAGATATGTCAACTTACTTTGATTACTCGGTACCAACCTTCCTTTCACTTTCAAAACACCTTAGCCCGCAAGGAAAAAGGGAAAGATTACTTCCAGGGGCCTTCTTTCGAGCAAGCCTCAATCCTTCGAAACTGTTGAAAAACCTAGAAGAGTCAGGATTAACCTACGCATAGCTTTGTTTAGTAGGAGATTGAGGAGTTGCGAAGACTGGCTTACTTTCTAAAATCTGCTTTACAACTTCCAAAGCTAAAACGTAATCTCTTCTCCCTATGTATAGAACCTAGAAAGAAGCTTAGTTTTTTAAGAAGGTATGTCTGCGGACAGAAAAAGGGTGAAGGAGAGAGATATGGGATTCAAAACACAAGGATTATAGACTAAAACCAACCTTTGGGACCTTTTTCCGGAGACGCTTTACTTTCTCTGCTTACTTTAATTACCTCCTATCTTTGTCTAGGTGAAACTTTTAGGGCCCAAAGTAAGGAGTCATTTTTTAATCACCAGTCAAGCGAAAACATCATATTTATGAGATTATTACGATGCTTTAGAGACCTTTGTTAAAAGAAAAGAAAAGTTCTCAGGATTTTGTACCTTTGCCTTACCATTTTGTTTTCTTTTAAAATAACGGAAAACATTTTCTATCACCTATTTTCGGCGAATTTAGTCTCTAATATATGACTTTTTGTTTGCTCCTTTTTCTTGTGTGGACTGCAAGCCGGAATCCTGTAAACACGAAGAGTGCTTTTTAAAAGAGTTGAATGTATTGAAAATTATGTATCTCTATTTCTATAAAAATCACTGACCTAATTAATTAGAGGTGAAAGTAAACTTACCAAAGAGAAATTATGAAATAGATAGAAAACACAAACCGGTATATACAATGGAAATTTTTGGGGAACCAATTATTGCACAAAGTGTTTTAAATAACGCCCGTTGACAGGGGCGTTGAAGATTTTACCGTCCAGATTTTCTAATAGAAATGAATTTTTTCCTTCGGGAGCTGGGACTTTGAACAGTCCATACCATATATGATCGAATTTACCGTGTTTCGCCGAATCATCCTTTATAGCATCCCATTTCAAGAACAAATCACCAGGGAGAAACTCTCTGTCTTTTGCCTTATGGTCGAATAACGTTTTCATGTCATCTTGGTATTTTTGCAACCTTTCGTCCACTTCGACCCTGTGTTGTTGTACTTTGATCAACTGATTTATCCTTCTTGTGACATGAGTTGGTTCTTCTTTCTCATCTTGCCACAGTTTCATTACGGGAAGTGCCAGGTTTATGGGTAATACCACGTCGGTCCCGTACACCATCTAGAAAGGAGAAGTTCCCATAGATTTCTTCGTGCCTATCTGATTTTCCCATAAAGCATATTTCAAATGCACATGCCAAGATTTTGTGTTCACATTCAACACTTTATTAATTATATTGATTAGACTCTTGTTTGAAGACTCAGCTAGTTCATTTCCTTGGGGGTAATATGTCGTGGAATGGCCAAACATGATATTGTATTTTTGGCAAAAAATGATCATAGCCATAGATTTAAAAGCCTGGGTGTTATCGGTGACTATCTTTTGAGGGCAGCCGAATATAGATAAAATGTTCTCTTCTAGGAAATCTATTACCACCAAATCAGTTGCCCTTATGGTTGGAATAGCCTCCACCCATTTAGTGAAGTAATCTGTGGCAGTCAGGATCCATTTGTGTTGAGAGCTAGAATGGGGGTTAATTTCGCCTATAAAATCTAGTCCCCATTGCTGAAAAGGGGCTTCCGTCTTGACCAGGACCAATGGTAGCGCTGGGATTTTATGCTTGTATGCGAACAATTGGCAAGGGTTGTAGGTTTTGACTTTGGCATTGACATCTGAGAAACGTTTTAGCCAATAATACCCTGCCCTCATGATTTTATAAGCTGTCGCCCTCCAAGCATGATGTCCCCCGCACACTCCTTCATGAAATTCTCTTATGACCTTCTCTGTTTCCGATTCAATCAAACAAACCAACAGGAAGCCAAGTGGGTCCTTCCAATACAATTGAATTTCAGATATACAGTACTTGACCGCATGCAGTTTTAACATCATGTCTTTAGATGGGGATAAATCACTTGGGCATTTCAAATTCAGTAGGTAGGACACTATGTTTTTGTACCAATCAAAGGATGCAAACTTTTCTTCGATTCTGATTTCACTTGTTTTCTCATCAAGCTCGTTCATGTCTTCACCCTCTTCATATCATTGTAATTTATTTATACTGAGGGCTCTGAAATTTGATTCAGATAAGAGTTTATCCAAACCTTGTCCCTTTACCAGTCTCATCGGCTTTATCTCCAGATCAAGTTCTTGGATTTTAGCGAGCCACCGTCCCCTTTTTCCATCACTGTCAGACTGAACCAAAATGTCTTTTACGGAGATGGTAGGTACGTACGCGATTACCTTGGAATGCAACACGTAAGTTCTGAAATCCTTTAATGCCTTCACCATAGCATACGCTTGTTTTTCCATTATATCATATTTGAGTTCAGCGTCTCTGAGACTTTTGCTGAAAAAATCTATCGATTGTTCGAAACCTTCTTCATTTTTCTGGAGGAGTACCGCGGCAATTGTATGTTCGGAGGCGAATGAGAAAATAAGAAAATCCTTTAGATAGTCAGGGCTTGCCAGTACAGGTGCCTCGCTTATAACCTTTTTGATGCGTGCAAATGATTCTTTGGCCTCTGCTATCCATTTCACTTCGTTGTTTTTCTTTAACATATCTGTGATCAATTTCACAATTTCAACAAAGTTTGGGATAAACCTCCTCAAAAAATTTATCTTTCCTAAGAATGATTGAATTTCCTTTACATTTCTAGGAATATTTATTGTGTCTATAGCTTCAACCCTGCTAGGATCAATTTTAATTCCATCTCGAGACACAATATGGCCTAGGAGTTTACCTTCTTTCATGGCGAAGTGAGACTTTTTGGGGTTTAAAGTAAAACCAAACCTGCAGCATTTTTCAAAATTATTCTTGAGATGTATTAAATGATCTTCATCAGATTTAGAAAAAATGGTTAGATCATCGAGATAGATAACCACGAACTTGTCTCTTTCACCGATGAAAGTGATATCCATAACATGTTGGAAGGTGGCACCTGCATTCATTAGACCGAAAGGCATCTTATCATACATGAATGTACCCCAAGGGGTAGTGAAGGTTTTTTTTTCTTTATCATGTTCATTTACGGCAATTTGATTGTACCCAGAGAAAATGTCGATCATCGACATCCTATTTTCCCCAACTACCCTTTCTAATACGTGATCCATTTTGGGCAGAGGGTAGTTGTCTTTGAGGGGGGACTTATTTAGATTTCTAAAATCGACACACAGTCTAATCTCCCCGTTCTTCTTTCTAACCGGGACCAGGTTTTCTACCCAATCGGAGTATCTCAGTGGTACTATAATCTTTGCGTCCAAGAGCTTCTTAACTTCCCTTTCGACCATGGGCAGTAAGATAGGGTTGATTTGTCTAAGATTTTGTCTAAAGGGTTTGACACCAAGCTTCAGGGGTATCTTGTGTTCAATCACAGTGGTGTCGTAGGTTCTTAGTTCTTCGTAAGACCAAGCGAAAACATATTTATACCATGCGAGTAAATCTTTATACTTGCTTTTTACCTCAGGAGGAAGATACTTTGATATTTTTACCATCCTAGGCTCCTCTTTGGTCCCTACGTCGCAATCTTCAACCTCTTCTGGTAGGGGTTGCAGAGTGGATTTTAAGGGCATATCATTCTAATCAAACAGTCTCTCCAAGGGGATTAGTCCCTTTGGAATCTGATTATTCTTTAAAACCAACATGCGATGGTTAGCAATTTTTTCTCATAACTCATGAGGATCCTCTCCCTCTTGCATAATCCAGGTATGATCATTTTGGTCTTCCTGATCAATGTGGGTTTCAGAGAAATCACCTACCATTTCCAGGAATTTTCTGATCTGTTCGTCATCCTCGAAAACCTGCTAGTGTTGTATATTGTTTGGTATGGATGGTCTGTGCCTTACCTCTATGTGGTACTTTAATTTGAAAGCAGTGGGAGGTATGAAAGTTGAAGCTGCTTTGGCCAGTGAATCGGTTTGTTGGTTTTCAGCCCGTGGGATGAAATGAACCTTTACGGATGAAAAGAAATTTTTTATAAGATCCTAGGTGCAATTTCTGTAAGATCTCAATCTTGGGTGCTTGGCCTGATAGTCCTGATTTATTTGCTTCACTATCAAATATGCATCTTCGTAAACCTCCAGGTTCTTTATGTTCAACTTCCTGGCAGCTTCCAACCCTAAGACTAAGGCTTCATACTCACAGACGTTATTGGTGTAGTCTATGTCTCACTGAAGCCTGTAAGAGAAAGGGATAACAAATTCGTTTTTAGGTGCCACAAAAAGTACTCCTGCACCTGCTCCTTCACATGATAGGGCGCCATCAAAAAAAAATTTCCAAATCCCTGTGTTATGCATATTTTCATATGTCTTTCCTGATTCATTATTTTCTAAGAAATTCTCTTCTGCATAGCTATTTACATCATCATCAAAAGACAGAATACAATTTCCTAGATCTTGATCAGCAATATAAACAAGAAAATTGTTAGGATTCTGAGGGTCGCTCACTATGTAGGCTAGCCTCATTTCCCTATATAGTCAAGTAAGTTGTCCACCAAACACAGGGATCGTGGTGTAGGTCATGTCTAGTTGAAGAGACCCACCCAGCTTGGCTCCCCATGACATAGATAGCAGTAAGCCATACTTCGGGGGTATATCGGCAACAACCACATCCATCAAGACGCTTTTCACCGAGACCTGCGCAAGAGTGACTACTAAATCTTTTATCATACCCATGCACTTAACTCTTCTTGAATCGAAAGAGTAGAGATCTCCATAAGGCTTGGTGATGTCGAGGCCTATTCTGTCCATAATAGTTTTTGGCATCACATTATGTGAGGCCCCAAAGTCTAGCATGCAGTTATGTAGCAATCGATCATGCGCATTCAGGGTGATATAGAAGGGAGCGACGATGTCTCTGGCACCCTCGAAATGTGGACCAAAAGTGATATTGGGCTTATCATCTTCCAAGTTTATCACGTCAAAGTGACTTTCTAGCTCTGAAAAGCCTATTGCTTTGGTCATCTGCTTCCGATATACGGGATTCTTCGCTAATTCCACCAAAGGGATTGGTATCTTTATCTTATTTATCTCATTTTCTAGGCTGAACCCTCCACCACCTTTGTTTGTTTCTTTGGTTGAAGCCCTGGAATCATTATTTTCTAAGTTATTTGTTTGTGCTGATTTATCACCCGTGATTTTATTTACCAGTATATGTGTTTCAGTTGTCTTGGTTTCCTTTGTTTGGGTCTCAACCTCCTTTACTTTGGGATCTAGCGAGTCTGCCCCTTTCATTTTTATATTAGGTGTATCGATCTCTTTCGGGGAGGGCTCGTATACTTCACCTCTAGGGAGAATTTTCTTGGTTTGAAGAGTCAACACAGGTTTTCTTTTAGACCTCAAGTTATACCTTGGTTGGACCTCAGCCATTATAGAATTAGTCGTTTCTTAACATACAGCAAAATCGGTGTTGTTTATGTCCTCATATTTATTTGACGGTTGTTGAGTGTTCAAGGACTTCTCGTAATCTTCTTTCGTTAAGTAAGTTTGTGTACAGTCATCACCCAAATTCATCACATCTTCATCCAAATCTTTGAAATCTTGCAGGTCATTTCCTCCTATAAAATTTTCATTTTTTAAAGGGGTTTGAATTTTCTGGTCTTCATTTTTAATCTGCCTTTGTTGATTTTGAGGATTGGGGTTTCTTCTGAATTCTCTCTTAACAAAAGGATCGGCCTTGGATTGATCTAGCTCCATTCTGGAAATCTTATTCGATAACTCCTTAATTATCCTAGCCATATCATCCATTTTGTCGTCTGTGGATCTATTTGACCTCGAGGGTCCCGCTTGTTCCCTAAAACGTTTGTTTTCTCGATTTCCCATTTCTACCTTGGTTTTCAATTTGCTAGAAACCATCATATTAGATTCGATTTCTACGGCCCCCCTCCTTTCTCTCAAAAGAAGTGTGAAATCAAGTTCGAAGGCTCCCGCAAAGGTTACCTTGGTTGCAGGTTGGGATGGTTTAACTTCGATCGAGATCTTATTATATAATTTGTTAAATCTTTGAATGAATTCCATAACGGTTTCTAAAGTATTTTTCTTTAAAGAGCCAAACTCTGTCAAATAATACAAATGGTCTTTCCTTTCGCCCCATTGTCTAAGAAAGGAGTCTTCTAAGGCATCATAGGATAATATCGACTATGCGGGTAGACTTCGAAACCAGGTTCATACCTGTCCTTCGAAAGTCTGAACAAACAACCTCGAATATACATCTTCGTGTTCGAGACCTAGGATATCGACGAACTGATCAAAGAATTTTATATGTTCGGTTGCGGTCAAGTCCCCTTCCACTGTAAATTTAGGCAAGTTTTTTATGTAATTTTCAAGAAGGTCATGGAGAGGAACGGGCAGAACCAAAGGCGCATATCTCACAGCTACTTTAGCGAAAACTCTGGGAGGTGGGGGAGGCCCTTGGCCCCCCGCTCCTCCTCCTGGAGCCACTCCACCTCCTCCTCTGGTGGCCGCCACCGGTACTACCGGATTGGGAAAAGGTGTGTTATATAAAGGGTTATGGAAGACTAAAAGTGAATTTCTAGCTTCTTTGAGAGACGAGAAAAACGAAGACGGGTGAAAAGAAATGCGAGGAATTGGCTCCTCGAATTTGAAAAAGATGAAATCAGGGGAACCCACGGGTGTGGAATCTGAGTATATGGTATACTCTTCGAGACTTGGTGGGGTCGTGAAATCTAACTGAAGAGTCGACAGGATGTCGATCTCTGATAAATTCACTGCGGGGTTTTTACCTTTGTGTACGCCAAAGGCTATTGGATGGATTTCACCTTTAACCTCAGAGAGATTTAAGGTTGGGTTGATGGTTTCAGGGAGGGGATTTTGTGAAGTGGAAGGTTCAACGGAACTCTTGGTATTAGGTTGTGGGTACTTAAGCTGGTAGACTGCAGTGGTTGGATTAAGGGAACCTCTAGCTTTCAATATTTTTTTGGGATCGAAAATGGGCGTGGTCTGTTTACCCTCCGGGTTTTGTCTGGTATTCCTTCGACCAGATGCCAGCTTATTTAAACATGGAGTTGCCAAGTGAAAGATAATAAAAGCCTTTAGAAGGTGTTCACTCTTTGTTCACTATCAAAGGGTGAAACTTGCAAAAATGTCGTTCTTCCCAGGGAAAAGGTTTCATAGCTTCGTCCCAAGCAACAGTGCCAGAAAGATGTTGTTCCAGAGTCTATACTTAAGGATTAGAGAGTACAGTGTCTAGGCATCTGAAAGTGAGTAAAGGATAAAAAAGGGAGAAGAGTCAATCTTCGGGAAAGGAAGCTAAGGTTGATTTCCAGGTTGTTGTTGTCTCGCTTCCAACTATTCCTAGATGTTTATATCTTGTTAAATCATGGCCCATGAACGTTCAAGTTCTACTCGGGTGGTGGTTGTTTTAAGTATAGTATCGAAAAGTTTTAAAGTGATATGGGTTTGGTCTGATAATTTGGGTTCAATATTAGGCTGTCTTACAACGAGGACAGTCATAGAGGAACAGGAAAATTAAAGGAGAGTTCGAGGTTTTTTATGCGGTATCAATTTGATCGTATAAAAGAGAACTTTGAATCTGATAATAAAGATAAAGTGCAAACCAAATTCCTTTCTCCATAACTGAGTTATATTTTAAATAAATGGTGTGTGAAAAGTGAGAAAAACATTAAGTTGTCTATAACGCGAGGCTCCTATCAAGGGAGAATCTCACCCTGTAAACAGAAGAACAAAATAAGATAAGAAGATATCTGACGAAGCATAAAATATGACAATATAAAGGGTGCACAGGTCTTGTACCTGCTAATAGACGATACAAAGGAAAAATTGTAAACGATATAGATAACTAAAAATTGATCACCACAGTAGAGGTTTTACCAAATTGCAGTAAAAACATTCATCAGATATATATATGTGAAATGAAATTGAATATGAAATCACAGAGGAAACAAACTCATAACAAAGTCTTGATGGAATCAGGAGTCTTCAGATTGCTTCGTATTAAATTTCAAAATGAGAGTCTCTATTACTATCAACCAAAAAGGTCCAGCCCTTTAGCTTTCTTCAAAGTGTTTATTTATAAAAATTTCTATACGCTAGAATCTCAATCGTTCCAGGAATTTTTCGGTTACAAAAAGGAGACTTTTGCATTTCAATTCTTTGTCTTTGTCCTCTTTCGAGCAGATGGAGCAACTTCCTTCCTTTGAACTTAGGGTTCTAAAAATTGAACAAGCAGACACATGTCATTATTTGGTACCAAAAACCTGCCCCTTAGCATGCTCGATGCAAGTAACGCACCTCTCCACCAACTGGACTATCAACTTGGAAGGTTTTGTTTGATTATTTGCCTCAAAAGTGTAATAGTCCTTCACTAATTGTGGCAACTTCCCTTCTACCTGTCGGTCTCCGGTGTTGATAGAACATAAATGTACACTTGGTTTTATTAGCCATTTATCTACTTGGATTATATCTGTCTGGGTTATCTGTGATATTTCAGCCAACTCTCTTTCCTCATTCTCCTTGATATTGAGCAGGTGTTTGGCTATATTAATCTAACCCAGTGTCTCAGTGTTGTTTTCACTATTGAGATCCAACAAAATCCCATCTATGAAGTTGAAAGTTTCCTCACAATAGTTTCTTACCTCTTTAGCTCATTGTCTGCCTTCTAATATGTTACGCTCCCATGTCTTCAGCAAGATGTTACCGCGGGTCTGCTCTGGGATGGAAAGTCTGGAACTATTGCCCATTTCCTTCTTTGTCGTGGCTATAACAGCCTCTTGGAAAATGACCCGAGCCGCCCCAGCTTCTTTTTCTCTGAAGGAGATGTTTTCCAGTACTTGATCAATGAGTTGGCGGTGGTTTTGAATAGTTTCCACCTTAGCAAGTAAATCTTGTTGAGTTGTCGACACTCTTTTTAGGATTTCTATGGCTTGGGATTGGAATATCTCGATATCTATCATCTGGATTTCGGTGAAATTTAATTTGGCCTGTAGTTGCTCTATCAATTCTTCTTGTTGGCTTATCTATGATTGGATGGTTTGGGCCACCTGTTGTGTTTGTTTGAGATTGGTTTTGAGCCGCTCGATTTCCTTTTGATCACCTGCTCTAGCTTTCTCTATACCTATATTTGCCTGATCTCTGGCAGCTGCCTCTGTTGTTGCCAGTTTGGCCTCCAAAGTTTTGATCAAGCGATTTTTCCACTTCAACTGATCTTTTAGGGACTAGACAGAATATTGGTTGGTTGTAGCAAAATTCCCCAATGTCCCTGCTATCTGAGTTGCAAATTCTTGCTTCTTCATGTCTCTACCATCAGCAAGGATTTTAAATTTCTTGGTTACGTTGCCTGCTTCTTGATAAAGTTCTTGTCTCACAATGGACTTTCTCTTCTTATAAAAAAAAATTCATTCAGAGGCAACTCTTCCACAGTTATAGGCATTAGTTCCTCATCGAAAATCCAACCTACGTCTGGGATCCCCTTTATGAACTGTATGGGAGTAACAGAAACGATGGGGCTATCAATCTACTTGGATGATTTCCCCGGGGTAATAGTCGAGGCTGGCTTGCTTGAAGAGTTGGAGGTTTCAGCTTCTTGTTTTGGGCCTCCAGTTTGTTTCTTCTTTTCCTGGTGCTCCTCTTGGTCAGGTCTCGAATCTTTGGATCCCTTGGCCTCCATTTTTTGTACGTATGCAGTCAGCGGGTTCTTACCCTGTAAGACTGGGGGAAGGCAGCTTTGTTGATGTTCCTGAAATTTGAAGAAATCAATCCTCTCCTCAGGCGACAGAGTTTGAATCCGACTAACCTCAGCGTAGGATCTCGCTCCTCGAAAGACGTCATCATGAGGTGAATTCTCATGTTCATACCTTTTAAGGCCACAACTCGCCATGTGATTTCCCACGATCCTGTGTGGGTCGTGCTTCTTGAACTCAATGTGACCAATTTAATATCCTCCAAAGTCATTGCCTCGGCTTTTGCATGTCCGAAATCTAATAAAAAATAAGTATTCAAATGAATACGGAAGGGCGGCCATACCTTCTTTGAAAATCCTTTAAGCTCTTTACTTATGCCACCAATCACACTTTGCCTAGCGATTTCGCGACAAACCAGCCTATCTGGTATGAATAATGGCAGATCATAGGGAGGAACATAGGTGTCGAAAACCCTAATGTATGAAAATTCCACCTCTACATACCAGTCGGCCACATTGCTCAAGTTGATGGCAATGCTATCTGAAATCCTGAGCAGTGGGTTGCCGAAGATGTAGACATGCATTGGTACCATTACCCAATTGAAAATTTGGTATATGAACTCTATAGCCTTATCTTTCCAGATTTTTGAGTGGTAGACGTGGATAGGCTCAGCCTCAGATGGAGTCCAGCTCCATCTCATTAAAGGGAATGGCATCATGAAACAAACATCATCCATGATGTAGGCAGACATAAAAAATGAAGTGGCCTTCCCACTCACCTTCTGCATCCGATATTCAGTAATCCGGCTGGTTAAACTGTCGGATAACAATTTGGCCCAGTCAAAAGAATAGCCTTCAGCAACTGAATGAATCAAAGGCACCCATGTGAGGAAAAAATGTGTGGTGTCCTCCTTCCCATACAACCTACAGGTGATCTTTTCTATATATTTGAATTGTGGTTCCAGGGAAGAGATTGAATAAACTTTGTTACCGTCCACCCTGAACTTTGTGAGTTGTGAGACCCAATATTTGATCAGATCAGACAGGATTATGTCGTATTTCTTGCATTCTTTCTGCTTAAAACCTTCCAGAAACTCGGCGTTGTGTGAGAAGTTTGGTGTGGGTGACAATTGGTACATCACCTGCAAATGTTCTAGTCTGAAAGTCCCAATGGTCACCTTATGCTCGTTGATAATGGTTCTGGTCGGGATATCCACATGATCTAATGCCCATCGGATCATATCATAATATGGAAGGAGTCGAGGCCTGGTGGCTATCTTATGCATCTCTGATTGAACGACGATTTTGTATTTGGTGGCCAAATTGTCCTTCTCATTATCGCTAGAATCATCTGTATAGTTCACCAATTCGGACTAGAGAACCTCGAAGATGTATGACCAAGTTCTAATAGAATCAACACTTCAGGGTGAAGTATCAGAAACAGTATCTAAGCCTTGCCCTGAACTCTCAACAATCGCCTTGGAAGCTTTTCGTGGGGCCATGATAGAGGACTCTGACTTAGCTCTCCTGCAGTAAAAATGTGTATACATACAGAAATTAGCGTGGTGAAAAAAGCTTCTTTGCACAGGATAGAAAAGGAATTCGAAACAATGAGAGAAAGAATTATATATCTCAACCATTAAAAACCCCTGCGTCCTTACGAACAGAACGGTCAAATCATTTTTTGAGAAATATTTAGCAATAAAAACAAATATCTTCACCTATCACTTCAAATAAATGCTATAAATTTTGACGAGTCGTGACACGAGTTGGCACAAAAATATTTAAATTTAACCCGTAGATGGTGCGCGTTAAAATTTGTATTAATGTACTGATTAATCTGGCTTAGCTTCTTTAATTAGATTTTCTTTAAACTTTAATCACCCTTTCGGCGTTCATCGTATCGGGAGATTTCACTCATATCCTTCGAGCCCCTAAAACCAAAGATCACGATGACGCGATCTAGTTAAGAAAAAATGAAATTTGGATTAAGTGTTTAATTAATTAGTGTTTAACTGATATCGCGACTCAGGGCTACGAAGGTAAAGTTTCTTGGAAGAGTGAAATCCGAGTCGTGAAATCCTGACAGTGTTTAACTATGGTTTAAAATGACTTACCCTTGACACTAACCTGGGTGACTTTTGAAATTATCTCGCAACTTTGCCTATCGAAGTTATGAAGGTAAGACTTTTGGGGAGAGCAATAACCAAGACGTGAAATCCCGACAGCACTTAACTAAGGTTTAAGGAACTTTACTCTCAGCGCTAACCTGGGTAAGCTTTCAAGGTTGTTTCGCAACTTCGCACATCGGGGCTTGGAAACCGTGTGATTTGTAACTCTCGAAGCGTGATATCCCGAGGTATATAAAAGTGAAAAAAAATTGTTTAACGTTTAAAGGTAGTGACTTAAGAGTATAACGGCCCTCGCTACTTCGCATGTCGAGACTACTGAGATTTTTAGTGGGTAAAGGTCACGAAGTAAAAGACAACTTAAAGTCCAACCTTTGATTTTAAGAATTACATTTAAACCAGTTGAGAAAGGCGGATCCAACACCCACAGAGAACAAGTTGAATTTGTGCAGTGATCATTGAGACCTCACCCTCCATTCTATTACATTGAGTATTGTTCATCGACCTAAGATATCAGATCTCGAGTGTGCATGTTGAATGAAATCAGCGCAGTAGAAAAATTCATTGAAGAGATTCTAATAGACCTCATGGCCAAGAAGGTGATTTCCACAGGCATCTAAGCCTCATCAACGAGAGGAGTTCAAGCCTCCCCATTGACTGATCGTGGATCTGGACCATCCTAAGTTGCGACCGAGAAAAGAACCAAGCATCGTGATGACTTGGAAAATGCAAAGTTAATCCCATCCATCCTGCCCGACTACATCCCACCCCTGGCTGGTGTGGTGAGTTGTGACAGTGTCCCGAGGGACTTTGACTACACAGTCATCATTGCATACCTCCCGAAGGGTATACAAGCAATCAGACTGCAGTTGGAGAGGATTCCAACCATGACGATCAGTGACTATAACCTAGGATACTGCAAGAGCTATGGCATGCTCACACCTCACAAACATTTGACCAAGACCAAGGGGAAGAAGTCGAAGATCATCCCTCATTCATGGACTATGGACATCGAGAGGTCGATTATCTTGAACGTGATGAATATACCACACTTCGAAAGACATCAGGAGGTTAACGTGCACTTTAAGATCCTGTTGTCATTCTTCCACGGTGGTTATCTGTGGTAGGACATGTGTATCACCGTTGATCCAGAATTAATCCATAGGATCACCGAATTAAGATTGCAGGGACCAGACCCACAAGACTTTTGTCCATGGAAGGTTGCAGATCACGCTCTGGTACAGAAGATTAAAGACACCTATGGTGATGTTAAGAAGGGGAAGCGAGGCTACAAGGTAGCCTTCATCCAGAATGGCATAGTGTGCCTAGCCTGCCAATTGATCGTTGGTAAGCTAGTAAGGAAGAACAGACCCACACAGGTCATGGGGTTTGTTGTTGACCTCGCAGGAAAATGCGTGGAAGGATTACAAATGAACTGGGTGAGTTACCTCATCAACCAGTTAGAACAGGACTGTCGCGAAGCTCAGAATCAGGGCTATGACTTCCACTTTATCTAGTTGTTGATCCTCATCATGTTCATTGCTTGGGAGATGTCGGAAGGAGTGAACTTCCCTGACATTGAGTCGTTCGAGCCACTAGCTGCAAAGTTCACCACGCTCTGGTATTCAAGCCATATGGGGAAACAATGGTAGTCAAACGTGGTGTTACATACCTACTACCTGCAGTTAATGAGGGCTATTGAGTCTTTCCCTCGTATGATGTCGAACACCCTGGACAGGTTCAGATTAGTTGTGAAGTTTCGCGCAGATAGGCATTTTATATATATTACTGTGCACAGATATGAACATAAAGAAGAGCTTAAGTCCTATTACAAGATCACCGAGGAGGACATGGAGGAAATCACCAAGCAATGGCCTGAAGAACTTATAGTGCCAGTTAACCATGCAAAATTGTCTGACCCTGACCTCATTGGAAGTCTTGTGATTACTCGTGAAGAGTATGATGCACCCAATAGTATCAAGAAGAAAAAGAAGGAAGATGTATAGGAAATACGTAGCACATTAGAAGAAACTGCATCAGATTCACCTAGCGAAGGAGGACACGACAAAGTGGACAAAGAAGAGAAAGAAGGGGAAGAAGACAAGTAGAAGTAGGGTGAAGTAGCACCGCCTAGGAACCCCAGTGAAGAGACAGAGACATCCAAGAAAAGAAAGGTTTCCCCAACAAAACCTACATTGTGGAAGAAGTCCAAAGCTAGTAATCCAAAGTTGTTGACTGTACTCACGGTCGATTACTTCGAATTAATTATTGTAGTTGTATCAGACGCCTTAAAAGATATTTTTCAAAGAAATGAAGCAAAACAAGAAACCATGTATGAAAGAATTGAAGTAGAACTGAGAGGAGTACAGCAAGCCCTTCAATCCAGTCGTGCAGTGTCCACCATGCCCCCACCATCAGAAGAAGCAGAGTTGAGAGATGAGCATGCCCAACTCAGCAGAAAAGTTGATGCAAACGAAGCTCGCCTTCGTCACCTGCAGGAAGAAAAAGAACAAGCCACAATGGCCCTGAATCAAGCACAAGAGGAAGTCATAGAGCAACGATGAGTTGTGCAACAAGATAAGGATGACCTTCAAATCAATTTTGAAGAGGATTAAGAGCAGATATGGAAAGAGAAAGAACAGCTTCTCATGAATCAGGTTGGAGTTAAAGAAGAAGTCAACATAACACTTCTCTCTATGATAGGCTTAGAACAAATAGAAGAAGACGCAGTGGAGATTCAAATAGCGAAGCTTACTGCAGCCATCTAGCAACTTCAATAGAGAGTAGCAGAATTGGATTTACAAGCAGTACCAAGCACTCTGTAGGAAGTGCAAGACCATCAATAAGAAACCACCTGAAGCGCAGTCTAGAGAATCAAGGAATTAGCCTTGGAATGTAAACAACTTAGCAGTCGAAGTGCACCGAATTACGAATGCCTTATCGAGGACCCTAAACTAAAGACACTGGATTCGCAGCTCCAGGAAGAAAAAAAGAAAGAAACAATAGTACAAGCATAGTTGAAGCCATTGTCAGCAGTCGAGCGAATGGAAAGATCCCAAGAACAGTGCACGGCTCAACAACAAGTCCATTCCATACAGAGCAAAGTCATGGAAGTGACTCAGAAGCTCCAGCCAGTCCAGGATGCAGCTTGCCTACTTTTTGAGGAGATTGAAGGATGAGGAGAAGAACTAGAACAAGAAGTCACTACAATCAAACAACGCTTGGAAGGACTTGTGATTGAGGTAGATATTCAGGAGTTCTCCAAGAAGGAGGCCTTGGAGAAGCAGCAGGTCGAAGCAACTCGAGCCAAGCTCGAGGCGTTTGAGGCAGAGTTACCTAGACCAGAGTGACTCGGGACAAGTCACAAGTGAGTGTTGGGGGCTTGTTGGCCCTTGACCAAGTTTTAGAGAACCTTAGTCGTGTTTGACCTCTTTTGGGACTTCGATGGGCTAGTCGAAGGTAGAGCACAAGTCGAAGCGGAGATCACGGAATCTCGACCCCTTTTTAGGGCAGTTTTGGGATTAGGTTTTATGTAATGGGTATGGGATGTCGACCCATGGGTTTGCCAATTTTTAGGCCCATTTTGTAATGTATAAATAGATATATAGTCGATGTAAGAAGGGGACAAGATGCTAAGTGATAGATTTTTATCTATGTGATTGCAAAGGCTTTGTGCATACTATGTGTTAAGACTTGAAGAGCTAAGTGCAAGTGATTGTAAGAAGGATTTGTGCTTAAACCTAGCTTAGGGAAGGAGGATATGGCGAGGTGCACATAGATCTCATGTCCTATGCGGAGTAGGTTCTTGTGGCTCTGTGCTTGTAGAATATTGAGAGAAGATAATAAAGAAGAGAAGAGTTGGTAGATGTAGCCCCACGCTGGGGTGAACCATGTATATCTTGTGTTATAGTTGCTTTGTGCATTATGGTTATTATATTGTTCATATGATTTAAGATTAGTGCAATAATGAATGTTTAGATGAATCTAGTATGATATATTAAATGCTTAGTGATGTGAATGAATGTTATATCTGATCTCTTTCCATATGCTAAGTGCTTAGATGTGTTAGATCTGGTTACTGCATTGTTTTGTAATTAGGGTTTGAATCTGTGATGTGAATAAGGGTTAAATATTGATGAATGCTAACTGCTAAGAGATCTGTTAGAGCGGTGTAATCAAAAATCTGTGTCACAGCTAGGTTGCATACATTTGAGTCATGTAACCACCCCTGCCTCTACCTCGGGTGAGACTTCATCTACTTCGCAGGTGTTGCTGAAAGGGTCAGTAGTTAGGGTTTTGTTGGTGCGTTGTTGAAGCGTTGAACCCTGGGTCTTCCCTTGTGCCAACAATTATAGTATACCCATCACTTCATTTTATTATTTACGTTATAAAATCTCTTAAAACACTTTGGCTACTTTGACCTTTTGGGGCTTCTAGATGACTCATGAGGGTTCTCCAACTTCACATGGCTATAAATATCTATACGTGAGGAGTTATGTGATGTTCCATGTACCACTAGAAATGGCATGGCATGTACTATCCATATAGAATATTCTTTCCTTCAAATATATCAAAAACCATACCATTATACATGAAACAACCTTGGGTCTATTACCTAAACCTTTGTGCTACCAGAATTCACTACCAGACTTTCTGCAAGGGTTGACATCAATCACTAAGGGTTGACATCAATCTACAATATTACTCTCCAATGTTTGACATCAATGACAACCAATAATCCATACACATTGTACATCAACCTAAGCCAATTGTCTGACAGAATGTTGTTAAAGTTTTTAATGAAGGTATTCAATTGCCTTATGCATCAAATAGCTAACCATATTGAGTTCTCTCTACAACAAGTTTAGGAGTTGATTATAATAATGGTGTTAAAAATGTGTCACAAACATTTCGGTTAGAATTCCTTCTTAGGAAAGTTACATTGTTACATACATATTCAAATCAAAATGGTTGCATTACCATAGGTTTTGTAAAATAAATGGGCATTGGGGTCTACCTAGGAACTATAATTCGTCCCTCTCTATCCTGAAAGTGAGAGTGAGAGTGCTAGTACGATGTTAGTGCCACAAAAATATCCACAAATACCATCTTACTCATGTGTACATACCCTACCCCCTTTGGAATTGAACATGTTACCTTCAAGGAGAAATCCCATGTTCTTGACTATTAACACCCACCAGGGTTGCACTACATAGGTTTTGTGACAAATGTGGAGGAGTTGAATTCTATGAAAGTGAAGTGATTGGGAACTTTTTCATTTGGTGTGTCGGTGAAGGAACTATTGTTTCCTTGTGGCATTTTCTCATCAAAGTTGATGCTTGAAAACCTTGTATCTTGACCAATAAAAAAAATGGTGGATTTCAAGACATGTTCTATCTTAAGGGTTGAAGGAATTAACTATTCTAAAAGTTTGTTGGCACAAATGAATCAAAATTACAACATTAATTTACTAGGAAAAAATGTGAATTTGGTCAATCAATTTTCTTTGGAGCCAAATAAAATCTCCATGGGAACAATTTCAAATGTTTTGGAAGAAGAGGTAGTCCACTTTGCACTACTAAATGGTAATGGATTTAGAATTTTAATTGAGATAGAATTCATCCAATGTGAGAAATGTTGCATATCAGAAAGTACTCTTCAGAGATGGTTTGTGAAGCACTTGCTTGACCTTAGCAGTGCTCCTTTAGATGTGATACTAAATGAAAGTGCAAAGGAAAATAAGGTCAACTTATCGAAGGTAATAAAAACATATCCATTGCATATGGAGTATCCATCTATGATTATTATAGATTGTGTCGTTGTACAAATTGTGACAACAAGCCATACAATATGTTGAAACACAAAAAGACGAGTCCATCTTCTAGAAGGAATTCAAGTACAAAATATATAGAAACATTCTCATTCATTGAAGACATGTACATTGCATCTTGATGTAATAATTCTTGTATTTCTAAAATTCCATTTTGTTCAATGGTTTAGATAAAAAAGAAGGTGCATATAATGAATGAAAATTCAAGAAGAGAATTCATATTAAATTATTTGGCATCAAATGCCCCTATTTTAAGATAGGGAGAAACAAATAACATAACTCTACTTACATCCAAGTTTGACACATTAGATGCTTGTTAAAATGCATGGTATCAAGCTTATGGAATAAAAATAAACACTTTATGACACTATAAGAATATGTTTAAAAATGGTGATTTAAAGGCAATGGATATTATTTGTGGATTGCAAAATTCTATATCTAATGTTATTGTAATAGTGGCTAGTATTAGTAAAGCTGTGGAGAAAAATTTAGATAAGGATCTATATTTAACGCATATAATAAGTCAATATGCAACAAGGGGATTTTTTTCCTTCAAACATGACCCATGATTTTGTTTGCAAAATTGTTCATAAGAAAATTGAATGGGCGGTCTTCCTCGTGTTGATACTGAGAGGGGGGTGAATCAGTATCAAGTACAATTTAAAACCTTTTTCAAATTGTACTTAAACCATTCAACTATATCCAATGAGAAATGAACAATAGTATAAGAGTTACACCAATACACCATGCACAATATATGAGAAATAATCAATAGGTATTGTTCAAGGGAAGTAATGACTTCCAAAGGTAGCTACAGCTTCCAAATGTAAAGGGAGGGATAAACCTCCAATAGGAATATATATTACTCCAATATCAATAGAGGATTTAACTATCCATCCTTGCCCCTTCCTTCCACCCAAAAACAAGTTATAGAGAGAATGGTAGACTTTGTTCAATTCTGGTTTATTCAGGAGACCGAACTTGCACAGAATTCCCCGCGCTCAATATGTAACATCAGATTCTGAAACTCGCACACAAGAAACTATAGTCCGTACTCTTTCCAATTCAATTTTTTCCACTTCATTTGGATTCTCTATGAAGAATTTATGAGTGTTTTACCCGGAACACTTGTTTATTGACTAGCTTCAGGACTGGTCAAAAACCTATCTCCTAGAGAGTGTATCTCCATAATTATAGAGAACCAAGAGACGAAATTTTTACCAAAGGTACCTTGATATGTATTCTCAATACCATAGTAATTTCACCATCTGAATCGTTCTGGAAAAAAAGTTATAGCAAAAATGGTAAGATGACCTGAAAATAACATACTTTAGAACACATCACCAAAACACTTCATCCTCCCTTGAAATCCGGCCTTCTTTACTTCTGATTTCCTCTTAAATTTGACTTGTGTATCAAATGAATGTATAATGATATTTATTTATACCATTTATTTCACTTCCTTTTAACATTAGGTCCGACCTAACAATTTCTTATTTTGTAATTATTTTCTTTAATTATATACAGGGCCTACATGTACTTCCTTCTTCAATTCACTTTGTCATCTTCAAAAATTCATTTCTCCTCAACCATGAGGATCCACATGAAGTGCCACATACCACCGGAAACAACATTATGTATACTATCCATCCATGGTTCTTGTATCTACATGTGCATTTTCCTTCATGTCCAAATACCTTCATCAATCTTGCGGTCCAAAACCCATGACTAGGGTTGACATCAATGACAACAACCAATCTTCCAACACCTATAGTGTTATAATCCAATTTTAGAAAAGTAATGAAATATTATTTTTAGATGTTATTATCACAAAGAACAATTTCTTTGCAAGGTGTAATAATTGTGTCTAAATCATGAACAATCTTAGGGCCACCACTAATCCAACCCAAGTATAACAGCTGTGAGTGATTCAAACATCCCATAATAACTATATCACAAATTGTCACAATGTCTATTATGCCCACATATTGACTTTAGAGAACCCAAACACTTACTTGAGAATTATTCCTGACAAGATGGACACGTCAAAGAATTATATACCAAGGTTGGTTAATAAAGAAAAGGCTATTGGTAGTGTCATGAATCTCCAAATTTCTTTAACTGGAATGCTTACACATGGACACAAGACTGGGGCTTTCAACCACTTCAACCTGTTCTTTATAGATATGGGTTCAAACTTCACTATGAACTCATTATTTAAATTCCTCAAGGATCTTGAAGAACCAATGGTGGATTGATATGGGGATTTGTTGTACAAGAGAGAAACATCAAACCACCCATTATGTGAAGCTATATTACAAATTGATTCTTATGAAAAATATTTTTTCTACAACCAATATTATATGCAAAATCCTGATGTAAGTGTTGATAATACAAATTTTTATAGTTCAAATAGAAAATTCCCACCAATATTATTGTTGCAAATGGATAATTATGCAAGTGATAACAAAAATTGGTACGTGTTTTCATTTTATCTGTATTAACACCAAGGAGGGTGTTTGACATTGTTGAAGTTGGTTTCCTCCCAGTGAGGCACACACATGAACACATTAATGAAAATTATGGGAGGTTATCCACTCAAATAAAGTGGAAAGACATAATTGTGTTGCCAAAGATGATGGACACTTATAGTAAATGTGAGGGACACAATTACTTCATCACATATTTAATTGATGAATTCTTTGAATTCAAGAGATTTGTGGATCAACACCTTTTTGGATGAAAATGCCAAGATAACGGGTATCAAAGGATGTCAATTCTTCAAATTCTATCTCATTGATGGTAGGTGAATTATGAAATATAAATCCTTGATTATGGACAAAAAGTGGTTGCCTCCTATAATTTTTTGGCATTCTTTCCCTGATAGTCATCCAAACTTACCTATAGGGAAACCTCAATTGTTAAATCTATAGATAAGGAGACTTTTTGATATGGAATAAATAAAGAAGGGATTGGAAACATAGATTTCATTTTGGAGGAAAGGGATGGAGAAGGAAGGAGAAAAATATTGACATCCCAAGATAACTTATTGGGAGAATATCTTAAAGGCTTTAGAAAATCCTTTTATGGCTAAATTTTGGCCATCCACAGTGCAAGAAATAAGAAACAATGCCCCTAATTTGTCACACACCCAACCCCCTAAGTTCCTTTTAAGGGATGGGGTATTAAATTTTTTCAGTTTTTCTAAACTATATTACTTCCTCCCTTTCATAGATCCATCATATTTTTCTCGTCAAGAGCTTTCCAATGACAGTAACTTCGCCCAAAATAGAGATCTGGAATAGAATTTGTGACCTTCCCAAGTTCTTGGGTTTATATAGGAAACATCCCTTTCACTACTACACGACATCCACATGGCATATCATTGTCCATGCCAGCTGACGTGGCGATGCCCTGGTTTTGACATGGCAGTAGACTAGCCTGCCATGGTGGAACTTCAGTCCATGCAAGCCTATAACTATCGTCGCTCAGACCTTCTTCTGACACATTCTTCGCTTACCTATGATGGATATGGTATTGAGGAATATTCCTTCTCGATACCATCCATTCTAATTTTGAGCAATTTTCACAATTTCACTACCCTGAATGCAAGGTATCGAGGAATATTCCCTTTCCCTTTGATGGATGGTCTTGATGCATGCAAGATCTCCCGACCTACGGTTAAGATCCATTCGAGGCCTAAGGTTTACCTACCCTACTAGACCCCACTCAACTCGTCAACCAATTAAAAATTGACACGTGTCATCACACTCATGCTCTTAGTCATCATCAACTCACCCTTCTCTCTCGATTTGTTAAGTGAGACCCACGATAATCAACAGTTGAGATTGAGTTTCATTTATCACCTAGGTCATTGCTGCCACAGTGCACCTGTCTCTTGATGTGACATGTGGCTCAGTATCCACTCGATATGTGGACCCAACACAACTCACCATGTCACCATAGGGTGCTTAGGCTCACTCGACCACATAATGACATTTGTCCCTCTCCTATAAACTGATTAAAATTCTTAATTAATATTTCTTAAAATACCAATCTTTGGTATTTAATTACTTAAACCTCATTAGGGATAGTTATTCTCCACAAACTAATTAGCTCCGTAAATACATTTTTACTTTTCCTAATAATTCACTTAAGTACCATTATCATAATGATTAGCTTATAAGCTAATTATATTATATTATAACATGATATATATTATGTTATAATATAACTAGCACTTAGGATTTAAATCATTGATTAACGTATTAATCATAGAACCTGGCTTAAGACTTCACGCCGTAATCATTACGTGATATATATATATATATATATATATATATATATATATATATATATACTAGGAAGGAAAAAAAGAAAAAATACATCTAATATTATATTTTATTTCAATTAATTTCATCCTCCTTCACGTGCAATATTTAATAGTTATAATTTTATAATATATGAGCTATCATAATCAAACTCTTTAGAATGGTACTCTAGACTCTTCAGAGTCACACTCCAAGCCTCGGAATTAACTCCGAAAGGGTCAACTTTGTAAAGGGTTTTAGATCGGGTTAAATTTATTATATGCATTAAATATTAAATCAACTCGGACTTGAAAAGTGTGAGTTCCTTTCAACACTCTGATCGCCCAATCAAAAGTGAGTATGGTTTTAATATTTTTATATATTTAAAATTTGTAACACCCATTTCATCGCTCCGGCGACTTTAGACTTTGTTTAAACAATCCCTTCCATCCACTCTGAATGGTCAACTCCCAATAGACTTCGGTCTTGAAACCTTTGTGTACCTCCCATTCTTTCGAAAACCAATCACGAAAGGGAATATTTTAATTTTATTCAATATGGGTGGGGTATGTTACCCAACTTTCATACTTCAAACACTCCCTCCTTGCTTGTCACTCCAAAGGATTCAGACATTATTCAACTACCCTTTTTCATTTACTCTGAAAGGGTTTTGGAATTCATGACGAATTATTATAGTGTTATAGTTTTCAAGACTCCATTGGTCTTCACTCTTCACACCTTTACTCCTTTCTCATTATTCTGAAGGCCAATCACAAGCTAGCAAGGTAAATATTTATAATATATTGTATGTTTAAAACTTTATTGGTCGTCACCATTACTCCCTTCTGTGTGCTTCGACGAGATGTAAATTCTAATAATAATAAACAAATATTTATTTAGATATCCCTGCGTTGAGAAAATGAGAATATTTACACAACTCCAGGTATTTGAACACTGACAAGTAAAAATATCCTAAATATAAAATTCATTTAAGACCACTGAGATACCTGTGTAAAGTATGTATATTAGGAAATAAGGAAAAACCTTAGCACAATGAAAATTTATGCATAGAGGGAAGGATGTCAATACCTCCATTACTAATGCTCCAAATATAATTTTTTGGTTGTAGTGTGATAGTCTATGTTGGACAATTGGTTCATTGGTTGTCACTAATGTCATTGATAGTCTATGTTGGACAATTGGTTCATTGGTTTTCATTGATGTCAACCCTTGGAGAGATGATGTCAACCCTTATAGGTTGATGTCAATCCTTGACGAAGTCCGGTAACATATTCTGGTAGCCCCTACAGTGTATTTTTGGTACTCAACATTGAATGAGGAATATAAAATTGAAGGACAAATTAAATACATGTAATACACTTATAGATGGATAGTATTCATCAAGCCATTACCGATGATATGTGTAATGCCACGTAGTTTCTTAAGGTTGGGGAGTTATGGCTTTGTAAAGGTGGAAGCCCCTAAGTGTGGTTAAGAATCCCTAGTTGGTTACAAATCAACTAGTCAAAAGGGTAAAGTCATTGTAACAAGAAAACCCTAGAAGCCATAAATTAAGGAGGGGAGTTACCTAGCATTTTTATAAATACACCTCAAGGAGTCATTCACACCCACACTTATTCATTGATAATCTATCTTGTGATCTAGTGAATTGTTATGGTTTAGTGAATAGTTATGGTCTATCTTGGCATTTTTGTGAATGTGATGGGAAGTATGAGGAAACGAAGAAGCTGTGGGAAAAGTGCGAAAGTTTTGGAGTTGCAGAAGGAAAGGGTTTTTGAAAAACCCTAATTACTGACATCCTCACGAGTTGCACTATATATGTCAAGCGAGGCATCCTCACAGGTCAGATAGTGTTTGTATAGTGAGGCACTAGTAAATTTGGGATAAATACTAATCCCAGGTCCCTGAAGTCTGAAGCAAGTACACATGTTAACATTCTACAGGTTCAGGTCAACTACAGAAGTTCTAGTATGGTTTTGTGCTAGTTGTGATAGTTAGATTTGCTTATGATGTGTTGAATGCTTGGGGCATTCTTGGTGTGATGTTTGTGGTACTTGGACATGGTATATGTTGGATGGTTGGCTGAGTAAGAATCACTCTTATGTATGGTACAATAATGATATGGTTCGTATAGTTCACATCTTTGAGCTACGTGTACTTGGTTGAGGGATATATATGTTGTATGGTGATGTATGCATGAGGGACATGCATAGGTTGTTAGAGATGCCTCATTGATGACATGGTAAAAATTTGCATATGGTTGATGATATGGTATATGGCACAGGTTGTACATGGTTGATGCTCTAGTTCATGATTCATTATTCATTGTTGATGTATATTTTGGTTCATGATTGATGTGTGAGATAATATGTATGTTGGTATACCTTGATGTATGGTATGGCATAAGTTTATATGGTTGATGATCAGATACAGGTTGATGAGACAGTGACAGAGTTGTGATAGAGATAATGGCAATGACATAGTTGTGAAAGAGTTTATGACAGTGGCAGAGTTCATGATAGTTGGTCTACACTTATATTTCAGGGCGATAGGATGGGGCAAGGAAAGGTGGTTGTAGCCACCTTCTAGTTGTAGCTAAAAAACTTAGGGGGTTGTTGCCTCCTTTTGGTTGGAGCCAGAGAATCAGGGAGTTGTAGCTTCCTTTGGGTTAGATCCTGAAAAAAGGGGGTTGGAACCTCCTTCCAGTTGTAGTTGGAGAATCAAAAGTTGGTGCTTCCAATTAATGTTTTCTTTTGAATATATATATATATATATATATATATATAAGAAAACCATTTCATGGTTTTCTCCCATTTGGGTTTCCACGTAAATACTGGTGTACTTTTCTCTTGATGTGATGTGATGTGATGTTATGCTCATGATTACATGCTTTATGCTTATGATATATGATACATTGTTGATAAACTTCTATTGGCAATGTTAAAGAATATATAAATTGTGGTTAAAAGTGAAGTAATTTCTCATTACTGATTCACCCCCCTTCTCTGTAATCCAACAATTGGTATCAGAGCGGGTCCTTCAAGAAGTATTTTAACCACTAGAAGGAGATCATGGATCGTGCTAGAGTTGGGGTACCACAATTTAATGGCGAGAACTATGCATTCTAGAGAAAAGAGATAAAAACAAATACACAGGCACATGGTTTCGATGTTTGGCGAGTAGTAGTGGATGGATATAAAGCATCGACCATTTCCTCGATGGATAAAGATGGAAATAAGATTGAAGAGAATGAAGCAAGAGCCAAGAAAACTATTCATAATAGTGTAGATGAATCAATATTCGTTAAGATAATGCATTGTGAATCCGCCAAAGAGATGTGAGACAAACTAAAGGCCATCTATGAAGCAGATGAGAATGTTAAGGAAGCCAAACTTCAAATTTTCAGAGAAAAATCTAAATAGTTGAATATGAATGAAGATGAAAACATATCAGCCTACTTTCTACTCATCGATTAAATAGTAAACGACATCGAAGGCTTGGGAGACGAGATAAAGGAACTGGTCATTTTTAAAAAGGCATTAATATCTCTACCAATGAGATTTGATTCAAAGATCTCTGCCCTAGAAGAAAGAATGGATCTAGCAACAATGACCATGGACGAGCTACATGATATACTCATAGCTTATGAGATGAGGATAGAACAAGATAATCAATTCATAAAGGAAGCAACATTCAAGGCATCTAAGAAGTCAAAGAAAAAGAACAAGCCAAAGTTCATTCAATAGGAAGAGCCAAAGTGAAATTCCAGCAGCAATGATGATGAAGAAGATGATGAAGAAATAACCAACTTCATTAGAAGGTTAAAGATGGGAACCAAAAAGTACATAGGTAAGCTTCCATTGGTTTGTTTCAATTGTGATGGTATTGGTCATTTTGCTAACAAATGTCCCCATAAGAAAATAAAAGAAATGAATAAGGTGACCCTAAAAGGAAGCAAATACAAAAGGGAAAAAGAAACAAAAAGTTTTTTTCAAGAAAAGATTTTGCACCAAAGAAGACAACTCCTTTTCAGAAGATGAATATGAAGTCAACGACAATGATACATAAAGGGTTCTATTCATGGAAATAGAAGACTCCAATGATGAAGGATTTGAATAATAATATGAAAAGGTGAAAGCTGATTATAGAGAATAATTGTTAAGTTCCATATAAGTAATAAAAAGGGAAAATAAGAAAAACAAGTCACTCCAGGAAGAACTAAAGAAAAAAGAAAATTATCATAATTCCAACTCTGAAGAACTAGAGTAGATGATTACGAAATTGAAAGTCCAAGTAGAAGAATAAAAGAGAATAAAAAAAACACTCAGAGAGAAGTTAGAAGAAAGAGACAAAACCATTGAATGCTTAGAGGCAGAGGCAGACACTCTAAAGAAATATCTCTAGAAGAAGGATATGCAGCAAAAAAAAAACAAGATATTGGATAATATCGTTAGCAGGCATAAGCCCTATTATGACATATCTTGACTAGGATACAACTAGATAGAGACAAAGAAAGGTTTGAGCTCCAAAACAACAGAACATGAATCATAACCGAAAAGATATGCAGAGACAGTGAGAGGCTTCCCTAAGAAAGAAGAAGACATGAGGATTCAAGAAGAAGACTATAGAGAGATTGCACCACCTAGAAGATTCAAAAGTTAGTATCAGCCACAGACAGAAAGAACCAAAGACGAAGAAGGATTCATAAGGGCAGCATTGTTCAGAAGATCCTCCAATCCCAGTTATCATACTTTATTTCTTGGTTCATGTTATTCATGTAATAAATTTGGACATAAGGCTGTGAATTTTAAAGAAAATATAAAAAACAGAAACAATGATGAAGGATACATAAGAAATATTTATCCAAGAAGAACTAAGCTACAACAGATATGGATCATTGAGTAATGAGGTGGATTACTCCAAGTGCAACAAATTTGGACATTTAGCTAAGGATTGTAGGCTTACTATTCCTCTAAGAGAAACAAAGAAAAATTCACAACAGTTATAAGCCAATACCACAAAGGATATGGATAAGAAAACAATATCAATTCAATACTGAAGAATGTAACCTTTCTCTACAAGCTCAGCACAAGAAATGAGGATGGTATGTTGACAATGGATGCTCAAAGCATATGCAAGGTGATAAATATAGGTTTCTGAGTTTGAAGAAGGAAAGAGACGGATCAATGTCATTTGGAAATGACAACTCAGCCAGAATCATTGGAAGAGGTACAACCAAATTGGGAAGCAAAGATGCCACAAAAAAATGTCTTATTGGTTGAAGACATGAAGCACAATTTGTTGAGTGTAAGTCAGATGTGAGATCAAGGACATAGACTTGTGTTTGATTCCAAGAAATGAAAGATAGGGAAAGCAAAATAAAACAAGTTAGTGGCTACAATGATAAGAAGTCCAAGCAATATATATGTGTTAAATGAAATTGGAAAGGAAAAATGTTTCTTAGGAAAGGAAGATGAAGTTTAGATATGGCACAAAAGAATGGGTCACATAAACTTTGAAAATCTTGTTAAGATCAGAAAAACGGAAGCAGTAAGAGAAATGCCCCAGATCTCAAAGCCAATAGATATATTATGTAAGCATTGTCTACAAGGAAAGAAAACCAAGACCAAGTTCAAAACAAAAGAGTACACCACAACAAAGCCGCTTGAAATTTTGCATATTGATCTAGTTGGACCAACTAGAAGAAAAGGATTGAAATATGAGCAGTACTTTATGCTACTAGTTGATGATTATACAAGAATGACTACAATTGTTTTTCTCAGAAAGAAGTCAGAAGCATTTGAAAACTTCAAGATATACAAGAAGATGGTTGAAAATGAAACAGATTCAAAAATCAAGTGTTTAAGATCAGATAATGGAGGAGAATTTAAATCAAAGGACTTTATGGACTTTTGTAGTGAGCATGGAATAAAAGGGAAGTTATTGACAGCTAGGACACCTCAACAAAATGGAGTTGTCGAAAGGAAGAACATTACAGTACATGAAATGGCCAGAACCATGCTAATGGATTCAAAGTTAATAGATGTATTTTGGGTTCAAGCAGTACACACATCAGTTCACATTCAGAACAAAGGAATGCTTAGAAGCAACACTGATAAGACTCCCTATGAGCTATGGAGATGAAGACCAAATAATGTGAATCACTTCAAAGTTTTTGGAAGCAAATGCTACGTCAAAACAGAAGACAACAGAATGGGAAAGTTTGATTCTCAAGTTGACAAAGGAATATTGGTTGGATACTCAAGAAAAAGGAAAGAATACAAATGCTTTAACATAAGGCTCAAAACAATAGTGGAAATCATCAATTTGATAATTGATGAGTCTAATGGGAGAAATAAGAAGGAAGGAAGCACAGAACCAGAGAAACAGGTGCATGAAGAAGAAGAATTGAAGAAATAAGAAGCAAAAGAAGAAGACGAACAAGAACAATCAAGAGTAGAGAAAGAACATGAGCAACAAGAACTTAAAGAACCTCTAAAGACACTTAGAAAATTAGTACTAAAGAATCATCCATCGGATCAGATCATTGGAAATTAATATGCAGGGGTTGAAACTAGAAGAAGAATCCATTCACCAGAACAACAACATCTAGCACTTATATCTACTATCGATCCAAAGAGTTTTTAAGAAGCCAAAAAGGATGAATAATGGTTCAAGGCTATGCATGAAGAGTTATATCATATTGAAAATAATGACACCTAGGAATTGGTTCCAAGGCCAAAGAATTAGAATGTCATCAAAACAAATTGGGTCTTCAGAAACAAGTTGAACGGGGACGGACAGGTTACCAGAAATAAAGAAAGATTGGTATGGAAAGGATACTCTCAAGTTGAGGGTATATATTTTGAAGAGATGTTTTCTCTGGTTGCCAGAATGGAAGAAATAATATTGATCCTAGCTTATGTTTTTTCAAAAAACATCAAAGTGTATCATATGTACGTGAAATCAACATTCCTGAATGGATATCTAGAGGAAGAAGTCTATATTGAGTAGCTTGAAGGATTTCAATTGACAAAAAAGGAAGGATATGTTTTCAAGTTGAAGAAAGCACTATACAGACTCAAGTAAGCACCTAGAGCATGGTATTCTAGACTGGACAAATATCTACAACAACAAGGCTTTAGGAAAGGAAATTCATACAACAATATCTACATAAAGATTGATCGAGACAGTATATTAATAATTGAAGTTTATGTAGATGATATCATCTTCATAAGCGACGATGACATAATGAGTAAGAAATTTTCCAGAGACATGCAACACGAGTTTGAGGTGTCATTGCTTGGAGAGTTAAATTTATTTTTGGGACTTTAGATATGCCAGAGTAGTAAAGGTATCTTCATATCTCAAGAAAAGTGTATCAGAGAAATGTTGAAGAAGTTTGGAATGATAGATTGTAAACCAGACGATACTCCTATGCAAACACGTTGCAAGTTAAGTAAGGATAATGATTCCAAGGATGAAAATCAGAGGCAATACGGATCGATGATTGGTATTTTACTCTATGTAACAACTTCCAGACTAGATGTGATGTAAACAGTTGGATAGGTTGCAAGGTTTCAAACAACACCGAAGGAATCCCATGTTTTAGCAATGAAGAGGATATTCATATATCTCAAAGGAGCAAAATAATTTGGATTATGGTATCCAAAAGGAAAGGATCTATATAGTGTGGCCTATATAGATGCAGATTGGGAAGGTTTCATTGATGATAGAAGAAGTATGAGTGGAGCATATTTCTACTTAGGTGAGTGCCTAGTATCGTGGTTGAGTAAGAAACATTCATCAATATCTTTGTCCATAGCCGGGGAAAAATACATTGCAACAACAACTTGTTGTACTCAAGTTCTTTGAATGAAGAAGACATCATAGGATATGCAAGTGAAGTATGATGAGCCCATTTCAATACTTTGTGACAACAATAGCACCATCGATATTTCAAAGAATCCAATATTGCACTCTAAGACAAAGAACATTTCGATCAAGTATCACTTCTTACGGGAACAAGATACAAATAATAACATCAAGCTAGAGTATGTTGGGACAAAGGAGCAGATTGGATATGTCTTCACCAAACCACTTGCAAAGGAACCTTTTGAGTATCTGAGACAGAAACTTGGCGTATTTTCTGCCCCACAGTGATTTGTTTTGCATCAATATTAATTGGACAAGGGGAGAGATACAAAAGTATTGACGAAGTTCAAGAATTGTAACTTTTGAATGCTTTTCATATATATATCAGAGAATTACATGAGGCAACACCATGAGGAAAAGAGTCTAGCAGAGGCTTGAAGACAGGGGGAGAAGCCCCAAAGGGGTGGAGATACCCTTTTCCATTGATGTCAAAGAGGGAGAGATAAATCAATTCATGGCAATAGAGAGATAGAATTATGTAGTTAGGGGGAGTGATAGTCACATGGGGAGCATGAACATAAGGATTTCCATGCCTAAGTATTGCCATCAATGCCTAAGGCGGATATTTTTGGACACTTGGTTCATTAGTTGTCATTGATGTCAACCCTTTGAGAGTGGTATCGGAGAATGATGTCAACCCTTAGAGATTGATGCCAATCCTTGACGAAGTCTAGTATCATATTTCGACAGCCCTGACAGTGTATTTTTGGTACTCAACATTGAATGAGGAATATGAACTTGAAGCACAAAGTAAATATATGTAATACACTTATAGATGGATAGTATTCATCGAGTTGTTTCCGGTGATATGTGGAACGCCGCATAGTTCCTTACGGTTAGGGAGTTATGGCTTTGTAAAGGTGGAAGCCCCTAAGTGTGGTTAAGAAACCCTAGTTGGTTATGAGTCAACTAGTCAAAGGGGTAAAGTTGTTGTAACAAGAAAACCCTAGAATTCTTAAAGTAAGAAGGGGATTTACCTAGCATTTGTATAAATACACCTCAAGGAATCATTCATTCACAAGCACACCCACACACTTATTCATTGATAATCTATCTTGTGATCTAGTGAATTGGTATGGTTTAGTGAATAGTTATGGTCTATCTTAGAATTTTTGTGAATATGATGGGAAGTGTGAGGTAGTGAAGAAGGTGCGGGAAAAGTGTGAAATTTTCGGAGCTGCAGAAGGAAAGGGTTTTTGAAAAAACCTAATTACTGGAATCCTATCGATTTGCACTATATCTATCAAGCGAGGCATCCTCATGGGTCAACTAGTGTTTGTCTAGCAAGGCACTAGTAAGTTTGGTATAAATGTTAATCCCAGGTCCCTGAAGTATGAAGCAAGTACGCATGTCAACATTCTACATGTTCAGGTCAACTACAGAAGTTCTGGTATGGTTTTGTGCTAGTTTTGATAGTTAGATTTTCTTATGATGTGTTGAATGCTTGGGGAACTCTTGGTGTGATGGTTGTGGTGCTTGGACATGGTATATGTTGAATGGTTAGTTGAGTAAGAAACACTCTTATGTATGGTACAATATCGATATGGTTCTTATAGTTCACATATTTGAGCTACTTGTACTTGGTTGAGGGATACCTATGTTGTATGGTGATGTATGTGTGAGGGACATGCATATGTTGTTAGAGATGTTTCATTAATGACATGGTATAGATCTACATATGGTTGATGATATGGTATATGGAATAGGTTGTACATGATAGATGCTCTAGTTCATGATTCATTATTCATTGTTGATGTA
>ML792892.1:205253-226920 GCA_009831015.1 Picea engelmannii | reverse complement strand
TATGTATATGTATATGTATATGTATATGTATATGTATATGTATATGTATATGTATATGTATATGTATATGTATATGTATATGTATATGTATATGTATATGTATATGTATATGTATATGTATGTATGTATGTATGTATGTATATAAGAAAATCATTTCATGGTTTTGTCCCATTTGGGTTTCCACGTAAATACTGGTGTATTGTGCTCTTGATGTGATGTGATGTTATGTTCATGCTTACATGATTTATACTTATGATATATGATACAATGTTGAAAATTTGTTATTTGTGACGTTAAAGTATATATAAAGTGTGGTTAAAAGTGAAATAATTGCTCATTATTGATTCACCCCCCTCTCAGTAATCCAATAGTCTAAATTCTTATTATTCAAGTATTAAGACATTTAGATGGTAATTTAGGAATTTACCATTAATTATTAGATTTTACCATTTGTTCAACTTTTCCCAGAAAAGATAGAAATGCACATTTTCATTTATAAATTTATGCTATTTATTTGTAAAATTTGTTTCCCAACATATTTACATTTCTTGGAAGTAAAAATCCTCCCTAGTAAAATTGTGTTTACCAAAGTTTACCAAATTCCTAATTACAAACATTTATTTACTAATTTTTTTAGGGATTAATCATTATTCCCAATTCTTTCCCTTTTGAACATCAATTTTACTGTGTGAATTCAAGTAAAATTGATGTTCTTACCAAATTCAAAGGAGAATTTAATTATCACAATATGCCAATTTCTAGATTTCACTTTTATTTCAAATTTATAAATTTAAAGTGCATTCTCATTCATTTCGTAATGTTTGTTCGTAAAATATTTTGTCTCTTCTCTAATGTATGGCTTGCTCTCTTATTTTCAAACAGGGGTTGATCTTCCTTCAAGTTATATGTCTGGTATATTTTCCATACCAACAGAGAGGGGAAAATCCTATGCCCAACCTTCAAGTTTCTAACAAAAAGTTGCACTTTCATAATTACCCAGTTGATTTGGGATGACTATAGTGGCTTGAATTTACTAACATTTGAGAATTAGTTCATATAGACTAATACATATGACCAACCAACATTCTGCTCCAAATTTGATTTAGAACCCATTACTAACAAATTTCTTTTTCTAGACAGGGGAGACAAAAAACCAATGACAAAACATGATTTCCTAAAACTTTACTTCAGATTCTGCAACCAACTAGACAATTAGAGTCATGATTTTCATCATTTAAATAGGATAATAGTTTCAGCAATCATCTGGCACTTGAAATCCATATTATAGAATAAACTAGTCAAGACAATACAAAACTCAGAAAAACACTTATATGAAACTTGAAATTAGTTGGCAACTATTGAAGGGTGTTCCATTTTCCACCCAACCATAGGCACAATTTCTCTTGGTGTACTCCTCAACTAGACACCCCCTAGATAGATCATGAAGCCATGAGAGAGAGGTTCTTCTTTTGCTCAACAATAAAAAGGGACAAATGTTACTCTCCTTCTCCCATAATAGTTCAATCTTCTATCCACCAAGCAAGGGGGTCTTTTGTGATTGATCACTCAATCACTAAACTTATATACAACCCCATTTATTGGCTTGATTAGAAAACATTGCCCAATAGTTTCTATACCTAGAATAGTTTGTTTTCTCATTTATCTTCAGAACTAGAGAGCCTCACATGTTCTAGCTCTTCAGAAATGGTCACCAGACCCATTCATGTGCATTCTTTTCTCTCTACCCACAATTTTCCTTTCTTTTATTTTCTTCTACAACAATATTCCATGGGTCCATTTCTCGATTCGTGGGTCAGATCAGGAAGTTTATATAATATCCCCAAGGACGAGCCCTGTTGTAATCATGTTTATGAATTGTAAATCATGTTTGTAGGCTGGTGAGCCAAGTATTGATAAGTTGGTGGTCTTATGTGTTTATTAGGCCGAAGAGCCTAAGTATTAAGGCCAGAAGCCTGATTTTTTATATGTAAATATGAAAATCATTAATATAATATATGAACATCGTTGCGTGCAGACCGACCACGAATAAAGAGTGATGGGGGAATAATATTCCACAGGGTGGGTAAGGGAAAAGGGGTTGAAAGGTTGGAAAGAGGGGCTAAGCTTAGGGGCTTAAGTCCTTGAGAATAATATTTTATTATTATTCTAAAGTTGTGTGACAAAACATGGTTTTATCCTAAGTCCTGGGAGAGGCAATGCATGCAACTCCAAGTGTGAAAAAGGGAACGCATGCAGCTCCAAGAAGACAAGTTTTGACCTGGGTGCATGCGGTTAAAAGTTGAAGCGCCAGCTGAGTTTGGGGTTCATCCTCCATTCTACCGTCGGTTGTCTAAAACTTTGAATTCCGTCTGATCTCTGCATGCATACCCTCACACAGCTTTGGAACCCGAGGCCTGTGATGTTTCCTTGAGAAACCGATACAAACTCTGTCTAAATCGTCGAGTTTTTGTTCGACCTCTATGTGGATTGCTTGTCACGCATCCTGAAACCAGTGTTACCCGAACCGTGTTGTGTCTTAGTGACCTATTGTCATTTTTCTGGATGCCCACACCCAATTTTCATGTTAGTGTTGTCACCCGTGAGTTAACCAAAAGATGTTGTTGTTGTTGTTATCTTGAACTTGCAGGAATTGAGTTGAAAACTGGTTGAAGAACCAGGTTGTCAGGCCCATGGTAGAAGAGGTAGGTTTTCAGGCCTGTGAGAAACTCTCTCCGGGTGAGAGAGTCTGTTGGGAAGTGGTTTTCTCCTAGAGAGAGTCCAACACCAGCTACAGAGCTCTGAGAATTCCTGATCTGGCATGTTGTTGAGACCCTGAGAGGGAGGTGAAGCACCAATGGACTATGCTTGTGAAGGTGTATACTCTCCGGTGGAACAGGCATGTGGGGAATGAGAGTATGTGAGTAGTGGGTGTAAGAAGGCTCCTGGAGAGAATCCTTTTGGTTGTATTGTGCAGTTTTCCTATAACCTCAGCCTAGTCTAGGATTCTCTTGCCCTGGGTGGAGCTTGGTCCCAACTCAGGGGTGACCTACTGTTGAGAGTGATGAGCAGCGCGGTCTAAGGCTGGGAAGTTCGTGGAAGGTCTGGACGTGGTTGGTGGAGTTATTAAAGTTTCAAAGATAAGTATATGCATGTGCTTAATTTCAATTAAATTGCATGTCTTTGATGCTTTGCAATATTATCATGTATTCTGTTGCAATTATGAATTATTGTTAACTCCATTACTTTTGTATGTTAACAGTAATATGGTGATTACATTGTATTGTTTAATTAAATCTGTTAATTAGATTTAATATGCATGTTATATTTAAATGTATGAGAATGTTTTCGCATAGTAGCATTGGTCGGCCTATGGGTGGTCGGGGACGTTACAATATGGTATCAGAGCCATGTTTCCACATTGATCCTGGATGGGTCGGATAAGTGGTCTTTGGACCTGAGATTTCGAGAGGAAATTGTATCTGGAGGACTAATTTCGGACCTTAGAATGTTTCTAAGTGCCAAGGGGTTACTTGGTCGTGTTACAAAGCTCAGGAGGGGTAGTGGTAGAATAAAACCACAGTCAGCATGGTAGTTGACCACAGAGAGAGAGCACTCAAAACTTGGGGTGTTGGAGCCGTAGGATCTATTCGGACAGAAGGGAAATTTAGTACGGCCATCATATCTGGAGAAGGTACAGGAGGGTTATCCTGGAAGCCTTCAGAGTTCGGCAATTGGGAGAAGCAGGGTGAGTGGAGGCACAAACACCCAAAACTCGAAACCCCAAAGCCTCGATGGATATCTACACCGTAGATCTGGAGAAAAGAGCTTGATCATTGGATCAAGCAGAAGGGAAGATTGTAATTTCAGGAGTTCGGTTGTCAGAAGAATGAGATGTTGTTGCACAAACTCTCGAAGCCCGATGTTGTGAAACAAAAGAGTAGACGTGGTGGGGTCGAATGATGTCGCTAGTATTTTGCCATGTGGCATCCTGTGTGAGAAGGGTTAGTGGGGCCCGAGGTTACGTAACATAGTTAAAATTCGTAGGACCCACAATGGTGTTGATCACGATACATCAAGATCAATGGCCAGGAGGCATTGTGGGGACCCAAGTTGCACGAAAGATAATTATCCAAGGCGGTCCCACAATCCAAACCATGGTTTCACTGAAGGGTTACGTGTCAACGTTAGGAGAATTGAGGGATGAAAGGCGGATTAATCCAAAACCACTATTGTATGCCCCCGCAATTGGGAAAATGTTAAGTGATTAAGGTAATTATGTCACCTAAGGTGACATGGAAATGTTTGGGGTGTGCGGATGTGAAATCTTCTGAAGTCCTGAAGTCCTGGAACTCAGACGCTTGAGGTTCCACAACAAGTTTCAGTCGTTGGATGTTGGGTATACGTGGATGGTTGATCCGCCCTACATCGCAAGTTCATTATTCTAAAACTTGAGAAGTTGTTGTGAAGTGCCTTGAAACCTCCTGAAACACGAAGTCATGAAGCACCCTTTTTGCTAAGCGAGTGGTCACGACCCATGATCACGTGGGTTGGGGATTAAGAGAGAAGGGGCTAGAGCCTGAAGGATTGTTACAGAGCCGAGCAGAGCTCGAAAAATTCATGAAATCTGAACGTTTTCTTAATTCAGGTTTGTTTATGAATGTTGTGGGATTTGCTAAGGAATAATGGCCTGACAATTTCGGTTGTCTGCACATTGTGTTTGCAGAAGTTTAGGGAGTGCCACAACCGAGTAGAATTGCCACTAAGTGCAAAGAAATGGAAGAGACACAGAATGCTTCCAGTTCAGAGAATGAATTTAAACGAATGGATGTTCATTTGGGAGTTGAAATGTCAAACTCCAATGGGCATGGAGAAGAGATAGATAAGGAAGGGAATATGATGAAGATCATTGAAAAATTGCAGAAAGATGCCCAAACTCACCAAACAGATAGCATAAAGCTCAGGAAAGCTTAGGATAAACAAGGTGAATTCAACTTAAAGTTGATGAAGAGTCTGGAGAGAATAGAAAAGAAGTTGGACTAGGAGAGAGACTCGAGAAAAACAGGGAGCCACCCGACTTCTAAAGGAAGAATATCAAGGAGTGTTGGTAAACACCATCATCACTCCCAAGGTCGCTCCAAGAGGAGGGCACACAATATTTCAAGCCCATCTCCTACCAGAAAGAACAGGAGATCTATAGTGGATGAACTAAAAGGAAAAATGAACAATATCAATCCTCCAAAGTTTGATGGAGAACACAAGAAGGAGGAAGATGTCAAAAAATGGTTGCTTGGCATGAGGAAATATTTCCAACTGCAAAATTATTCCTCTCGTGCAGAAGGAAGAATTGAAATGTATCAACTAAAAGGAAAAGCATCCATGTGGTGGGATCAGCTTGTGTAGGTGCAGCACATTAGAGAGAAAGATGTCACTTGGAAATAATTCAAGAGGTATTTCGAGAAGAAATACTTGACTAAAAGGTATTATGATAGAAAGATGAAAGAGTTCTTTGAACTCAAGTTGGGCAGCATGACCATTGATGAATATGAACAAAGTTTTTTGGAATTGTTGAAGTATGTTATGTTCATCAAAGATGAGACTGTCAATATTCAGAGGTATCTAAGTGGATTGCCACCTTCCATTGGTGAAAATATTCAGTATGATGATCCTAAGACTATGGAAGAAACTATAAGAAGAGTGAAATGCTTATATGAGTAGCAAAGAGAAAAGCCTACTTTTAGGAAGGCTTGGGATGACCAGAAGAAGTTCAAGAAAGAACAGAGGTAGAAAGGAAACAAACCTCCCTTTTTCAGAAACAGTCATCAAGGACAGCGATCGTTTAGAGAGTCGAGAATGGCTGGCGTAGGGGAACAAAGGCCAAGACAAACGCCCATTCAGTGTTGGGGTTGTCAGGGGAACCACAAGTACATAGATTGTCCCCAAAAAAATGGCAAAGTGAGAGTTGTCCATAATGTTCAGCAAGCTGAAACAGTGGAGGACATGGGCAGTAGAATGCCAAGGATCTATGCATCCCTGGACAACAAGCAAGTTGAATTTCAATCACACATGATTGAAGTGGAAGGTATGATCAATAACCATCCCTTCACTATTTTAATTGATTCATGGGTTAGCCATAGCTATATAGATCCTAGAGTGGTGGAAAGTTTTCATTTGTCGAGAAGCAAACATGAAAATTCTTGGTTAGTGCAGCTGGCTACAGGAACCAAGAGGTAAGTCACTGAGTTGGTTAAGTCTTGTCTAGTAGACATGAATAGACTAAGCAAAAAGGTTGAATTGAACGTTCTACCTTTAGGTTCTTATGATTGTCTAATTGGGATGGATTGGTTGTACCAACACCATGCCATCTTGGACTGTCGTAGCAAGGCATTCACCTGCCTGGATGAGGAAGGAAATTGGAAAACAGTCCAAGGAATTCCCAGAGCTATTGCTATCAGAGAAATCTAAGCAATGCATCTAAAGAAGTGCTACAGGAAAGGCTATCAATTATTTGCAGCCCATGTGGAGGAAACACCTAAGGATAAGGTGTCAAGTATTGGATATCATGCGGCACTAAAGGAGTTTGAAGTTGTATTCCAGGAGGTACCAGGATTACCTCTAAAGAGAGATATTGATTTCTCTGTAAACTTAGTGCCTGAAGTAGCTCCAGTGTCAAAAGCTCCATACATAATGCGTACGCCAGAGCTGAAAGAGTTGCAATTGCAGCTTAAAGAGCTTCTGAAGAAGGGTTACATACACCCAAGTGTGTCACCTTGGGGAGCCCCAGTCATGTTCATGAAGAAGGAGGACGGAACACTGAGATTGTGTATCGATTTCAAACAGTTGAACAAAGTAACTTTAAAGAACAAATATCCCTTGTTGAGGATTGATGACCTCTTCGATCAATTGAAGGATGTGAAGATATTTTCTAAGATAGATCTCAGGTCAGGATATCACCAGGTAATTATTAAGGATGAAGACATCAGCAAGACCAACTTTAGAACAAGGTATGGTCATTACAAGTTCACAGTGGTGCCTTTTGGTTTGTTGAACACACATGTTGTTTTTATGTGCTTTATGAATGGTGTATTTAGGGACTATCTAGACAAGTTCGTCATAATCTTCTTGGATGACATTCTGGTGTATTCCAAGTTAGAGGAAGAGCATGAACAACATCTGAGGATGGTGTTGCAGGTGCTAAGAGAGCACCAACTGTATGCCAAATTGAGAAAGTGCTCACTTTATCAAGAGCAAATCCATTACTTGGGGCATATTATTTCGAAGGATGGGATAGTTGTATATCCTGAGAAGATTTAGGCCATCATAGAATGGTCAGTGCCAGATAACGTGATGGAAGTCAGATCCTTTATGGGTCTAGCTGGTTATTACAGAAGGTTTATCACAGGGTTCTCGAGGATAGATCACCCTATCACTTCCTTGCTAAGGAAGGAGACAAAATTTCAATGGACAGAGGATTGTGAGAGAAGCTTCCATCAATTGAAGCAATTGTTAACCAGTGCTCCAATCCTAAGGATTTCAGATCCAAATGAATATTTTGTGGTGTGCACAGATGCATGCAAAGAAGGACTGGGAGGATTCCTCAGTCAGAATTGATTCGTAATTTTTTATGAATCCATAAAGTTGAAAGAGCACGAAAGGAACTATGCAACTCATGATTCGGAGTTGGCATCCATAGTACACGCTCTAAAGAAAAGAATACATTACCTCATGGGAAGGAGGTTCGAACTGAGGATAGACCATAACGGTCTGAAGTATTTGTTTGATCATCCAACCTTGAATGCTAGGCAGAGTAGGTGATTAGAGTTTCTCTATGAGTACACTTTTGATATCAAGCATATCAAAGGGAAGGAGAAAAAAGTGGTCTATGCACTCAGCAGGAGAGTGCATGAATTACATGCTACAGACATTAGCATGTACCGAACTAATATTAAAAGCATAATTTTAGATGCTGCAAATACAGATTTGTAGTATAGGGATTTGGTAGCAAAGCTACAGCAAGGTAAGATGTCGCAGAAAGTGGAGATTTATAAATTGGAAACTGATGGAATACTTTTGTACAAGAACAGAATTTATGTACCTAATGTCCAAGACTTAAAACTTATGATTTTGAAAGAAATGCATAATGTGCCTTATGCGGGGCACCCTGGATATCAGAAAATTGTGACAGCAGTCAAGAGACATTACTTTTGGCCAGGTATGAAGAAAGAGTTTGTTGAATACATCACCATATGTATGGAGTGACAGAAGGTTAAAGATAAGCATAGGCACCCAACATGGTTGCTACAACCTTTACCCATTCCTAAGTGGAAGTGGGAGGTAGTGACAATGGATTTCATCATAGGATTTCCCAGAACATGCAGCATGATTCCATCATGGTGGTGGTGGACAAGCTTACAAAATCTGCCCATTTTATTCCACTAAAGACTACTCTCAAGGAAGAGGATGTTGTTGATATGTGTATGAGGGAAGTAGCACGATTGCATGGTATTCCCAAGACAATTGTGTCTGACAGAGACCCAAAATTTACCTCAAACTTATGGAAAGGGTTATTCAAGGGGTTCGGAACGAAACTAAACTTTAGTACAGCCTATCATCCTGATTCTGATGGGCAGACAGAGAGGGTGAATCGAGTAATAGAAGACATACTAAGGATGTATGTGATGGACAAACCATTGAAATGGGAAGACTACCTACATTTGGTAGAATTCGCCTACAACAATGGGTATCAAGCATCATTGAAGAAGATCCCATTTGAAGCACTTTATGGAAGAAAGTGCAATACTCAAGTAATTTGGGATAATCCAGGTGACAGGGCAGTATTTGGGCCAGAGTTGCTCAAGGAAATGGAAGAGCAAATGCTAAAAATTAAGAATAATTTCAAAGCTGCCCAAGATAGGCAGAAAATTTATGCTGATAAAAACAGAACCCACGGAGAGTTTAAAGTGGGTGACCATGTTTTCCTGAAACTAAAAGCCAATAGAAGTTCCCTGAAGCTGAGAAGTTTCTCCAAGTTGGCAGCTAGATTTTTTCGGCCATTTGAAATCCTAGAAAGGATTGGGCCAGTTGCATATATGCTTGCATTACCTGCATCCATGAATGTACATAATGTGTTTCATGTTTCATTGCTTAAGAAATATATACCTGATGCTAATCATGTAATTGATTAGAATGTGATTCAGGTGGAGCAAGAAGGTGTCATGCAAGTGCATCATGTGCGCATATTAGACCGGAAAAGAAAACAACTATGGAATCGAGCCATAGGGCTTGTAAAGGTCCGGTGGACCTAGTACGGTCCTGAGGACGCGGCATGGGAGCATGAGGATGCTATGCAGGCAAAATATCCACATATTTTTTAAGATTTTGAAAATCTTGCTAATGTTGTGTGAAAGTTGCACTGAGGAAAGTGCAAAAATAAGGGGAGGGGATTGTAATATCCCCAAGGATGATCCCTGTTGTAATCATGTTTATGAATTGTAAATCATTTTTAAGGATTGTAAATCATGTTTGTAGGCTGGTGAGCCAAGTATTGATAAGTTGGTGGGCTTATATGTTTATTAGGCCAGAGAGCCTAAGTATTAAGGCCAAAAGCCTGATTTTTTATATGTAAATATGCAGATCATTAATATAATATATGAACATCGATGTGTGTAGACCGACCACAAAGAAAGAGTGATGGGGGACTAAGCTTCCACAGGGTGGGTAAGGGAAAAGGGGATGAAAGGTTGGAAAGAGGGGCTAATCTTAGGGGCTTAAGTCCTTGAGAATAATATTTTATTATTATTCTAAAGTTGTGTGACAAAACATTTTTTTATCCTAAGTCTTATGAGAGGCAATGCATGCAACTCCAAGTGTGCAAAATGGAATGCATGCAGCTCCAGGAAGACAAGTGTCGACCTGGGTGCATGCGGTTAAAAGCTGAAGCATCAGCTGAGTTTGGGGTTCCTCCTTCATTCTAACATTGGTTGTCTAAAACCGTGAATTTCATCTAATCTTTGCATGCATACCCTCACACAGCTCTGGAACCTGAGGCATGTGATGTTTCCTTGAGAAACCAATACACGCTCTGTCTTAACCTTCGAGTTTGTGTTTGACCTCTACGTGGATTGTTTGTCACGCATCCTAAAACCGGTGTTACATGAACCGTGATGTGTCTTAGTGACCTGTTGTCCTTTTTGTAGATGCCCACACCCAATTTTCATGTTGTTGTTGTCACCAGTGAGTTAACCAAAAGTTGTTGATGTTGTTGTTATCCTGAACTTGCGGGAATTGAGTTTAAAACTGGTTGAAGAACTGGGTTGTCAGGCTCATGGTAGAAGAGGTAGATTGTTAGGCATGTGAGCAACTCTCTCTAGGTGAGAGAGTCTACTGGGAAGTGGTTTTCTCCCAGAGAGAGTCCAGCACCAGCTACGGAGCTCTGAGAATACCCGATCCGACCTGTTGTCGAGACCCAGAGAGGGAGGTGAAGCACCGATGGACTGTGCTTGTGAAGGTGTATACTCTCGGGTGGAGCAGGCCTATGGGGAATGAGAGTCTGGGAGTAGTGGGCGTAAGAAGGCTCCTAGAGAGAATCATTCTGGTTGTATTGTGCAGTTTTCATGTAACCTCAGCCTAGTCTAGGATTCCCTTGACCTGGGTGGAGCTTGGTCCCAGCTCGGGGGTGACCTACTACTGAGAGTGATGAGTAGTGTGGTCTAAGGCTGGGAGGTTTGTGGAAGGTTTGCACGTGGTTGGTGGAGTTATTACAATTTCAAAGATAAGTATATGCATGTGTTTAATTTCAATTAAAATGCATGTTTGTGATGCTTTGCAATATTATCATGTATTATGTTGCAAATTTGAATTACTGTTAATTCCATTACTTCTATATGTTAACAGTAATGCGATGATTACTCTGTACTTCTTAATTAAATATGTTAATTAGATTTGATGTGCATGTTATATTTAAATTTATGAGAATGTTTCTGCATAGTAGCATTGCCCCGCCGGTGGGTGGTCGAGGACGTTACAATTTCCATATGGGGTAATGTGCCCATCTCCTCATTAAATCTTGAAGAAGACTTCCCAACTACCAGCTTGACTGGTAATTAAATTCTCCAAGACATAAGACTTTTATGGGTCTGAGCAATTTAAATCCAACAGAGTATTGGCCTGGAAGGGGTCATCTCAACCATTACTGGTTCCCCTCACCATCCTCTCTCATACATCATAATTTGCATTGACAACACCTTCAACAGTTGTGCAACAATTTCCATTTTATTTAATAACATAAATATTTACATTACCTTCTATAGAAAAAGTTCATTATTTCCAAAATCCACACATAACCAATCTTTCCATAGTCTTTTAACAAAACATAATTATATTTACAGGCTGGGGAAAATAGGGGAATTACATACACAATCCATATATGACGTTATGGAAGTGTACTTGAGGGATAATATCCACACAATTAAGTATTGTTATGTTGGAGCTCTATGTAACAAGCCTAGATATCCATTATTTCCAAAGGATGATGTTGTAGAAGGACAAATGCTCATAGTACAATCACCAAATCCAAATTGTGCAATATGGGTTGGGTAGGGAAAATGGAAGTGTTTACTAAGATTTAGATGCTACTATTGAGTCTTACAAGGTAGAGGTTGAATGGTGGAAGCAAACTAGTACATCAAAGGAAAACAAAGATTTGCATAAAAAATATTGAAATGAAAAATAACAATGGGTTGTTGGTTTGGAAGGAAATATGTCCAATGATGTTAATAGCATCATATGTGCATGACCTCCCAAGGTAGGATGGACATGAGACAAAATAAAATAAATTAGAAAGGATTTGTAGCAATTAAGGCACAACAAGAACATATGGAGAGTGAGAGATTGATTTTGGTGAATGAAACTTTATTCAAGAGAAGAACTTCCATACTTATCATTTTTAGTGACTTGTGTCATGTAATAAATAAAAAATTAGTAGTTGATTTTAATTAATATATATTACTTTAGGTAAAATTATTGAAGGTCATGAAATCCCATTAGCACGATCAGTTTCGATGGAACTCATCCTGTACGACGACCAAGGTTCAAAAATCACCACTATCAGGAGGAGACACCTAAAAATCAATTCATGCTAAGGGTTGGTGTGTCCTAGACCAGGTGCAATCCCCGGATGATTTTGACGGCTTAAATTCCCTTGGGTCATGGTTTCTCAGCCACAGGTTGGCCCCGCAGGTCAACGAACAAACTAGCAAACAAAAAGAATCTATTGAAGGTCATTTTCTCTTGTATCTTGGCCCATGATATGGGTTTCATCAACAAATTTTCCACAATAAATAAGTTATATTTTTTGTAGTTAAGGTGAGAAAGTTAGTAAAAATGACCGACTCACAATCATTTTTTTTGTTTATATGGAACTTTATCGTATGCTACCTTAAATATTTAAGAAAAATTACAACTTTGTAATGCACTAATTAATATCACTTGTTTTCCATTTTATTGTGTCTCTTTAATCTTGATATATTTAGCAATTTATGTCATAGTGATATTATTCATCCACATACAAAAATAGAATGTTGACAATTGTACATTATTCTTGGATTTAGACATTATATCCAAATTAGAAAAAAAATAGAATATTGAAATCTAAATACAAATTATAGAAATCAGATATTAACACTTTTGGAATTGAAATTCACAATTACAAAATCAAAATTGACACTTTTGGATTTCAAAATTCACAATTTTGGAATCAAAATTCACATTTTGGGATTGAAAATCACACTTTTGGAATCAAAATTATTCAAAATCCATAGATTCACAATCAAAATTCATACTTTCGAAAACCAATATTCTCATTTTAAGAATCCAATTTTTCACTTTAGAAACACTATTATTCACAATTTTGAAATTGAAATTTACAGTTTCTTTGTCTAGAATTCTTGGTCATAAGATCAAATTTAATGAAATTGGCATTATTGCTACATCACACCTCTATGTAACAAGCCCATAGATGAATTCTCTCCAAGATAAGATGTTGTTGAGGGACAAATACTCATACTATGATCGTTGGTCCTGGATTATGCAATGTTGTTGGGTAAGTCAGAGGGAAATGTCTACCAAGATTCAAATGCTACCATTGAGACATATAAGGCAATGGTTCATTGGTGGAAGCCCACAAGAACATTGAAACAAAGAAAATTTTTGTACAAAAGTTGTTTAAAAAGAACTTAATAGTGGGTTGTTGTAATAGAAGGAACAATGTCCATCGATGTGAATGGATTCATATGGGCATGGTCACAAAAGGCACAATGGAAGGGGGAGACAATAAAAATAAATGGGAAGTGATTTGAAGAAATTGACCATATTGAGAATAGGTTGAACGCAATAGAGAGAGTTAGAATGGTGTTGATGAATGAGACTTTATTTGAAAAAAGAACTTCCATACTTTTCATTTTTTATGATTTGTATCATGTACGAACTTATAACCTATTACTTGATTTTAATTATTAATTATGACTTTAGGTAAAACTATAAAAGGTCTATTGCTCTCTTCTCCCCTAGCTCGAGATGTGAGTTGGTGAATAAATTTTCCACAATAAACAAGTTACAATGTTTACAATTAAGGTAAGGAAGTTGGTAAAACATATTGATTCATAGTCATCATTTTGTTTATATGGAACCTTATTGTATGTTACCTTAAATATTTACAAAAAATCACAACTTTGCAATGCAATGGTTGTCATCAATTATTTTATTTTGAGATTGATATATTTAGCAATGTATGTCATAGTGATATGCATGTGTCACATACAAAAACAAAATGTACATTAATATATTGAAAATATTGAAATCCAAATACATATTGTAGCAATTCAATATTGACAATTTTTGAAACCAAATTCACAATTTTGGAATTGAAATTGACACTACTAGATTTCAAAATTTACACTTTTAGAATCTAAATTTGTACTTTTGGAATAGAAATCACACTTTCGGAATCAAAATTATCCAAAACTCAAACTATTAGGATCAAAATTCATACTTTTGAAAACTAATATGTACGCTTTCAAAATCCAATTTTGCACTTTATAAGCATTGATATTCACACTTTCAAAAATAAAATTCACAGTTTCTAGTTGAGATTCTTACTTATTACTCTAGATCCTAATGAAATGGTCATTCAATTGAAAATTTTCTGAAACTTTTTTCCTCCATATAAGAATATCTTTACCTTTTTTAATGAAGATCCATCTCTTCTATAGTGCTATCTAGAGTCTTTTATTTCAGATCAAATGGTAATCCAAACTAACAAGTGTCCAAAGGTTTCCATTTACAATAACCACTAACACCTTCATCCAAATAATCCTCAATATCCTTAAATTTCTTAAGATATGAAACACCCATGTTAATTATATATTCATGAGAATGTTGAATGTATCACATAGTCGAAGATGAGAAAATTGATGTCAAGAATATTCCAAAAAAGGGTTGTTCATTCACCCCAAATTTGATAAAAATTGTTATCCTGTATTAAACTTGCTCCTCATTTCACACTATTTCGTATATATCCTATGAGGGAAATAATTAGTCTTTGGAAGATCTAGCTAAGTTATTTTTTTCAAAAAAACCTTGTGGTATTCCCCTTCTTCCCTATAATATATGAATGGAAGCAAACTTAATCGTTAACCACAATACTAATAAATAACTTCAAGAAACTTGACTAGATCTAAAAACTTGACTAGATTTAAACTTGTGACCGTGACCATGACCTTTACATTAGCAACATACCTTGTATAGATACCTTATATAGATAGTTAAACCAAATAAAGTAACCCTTGCTTATATAGATAATTCAACCAAATAAAGTAACCCTTGCTTCAAAATATTGTGAAATCATATTTCAAACATATTTTTCTTTACATCTGTGAGCCCACGACATTGTTTTTTAATTATAGCACCGCCAAATAAACTTGCTAACCAAAGTAATATAAAAACATTTTATTTTTAGGAGGTCCAAACCTCCTTCACTTGTAGAGTGTATATTTGTTTTATGTTACCAATGGACATGCTTTAATCATATGCCCTCCTCCGCACATTTAAAAAATATTTTTGATTATATATATTATACTTATTATATATATATATATATATATATATATATATATATATATATATATATATATATATATATATATTTAAATGCTAAATTGGAAAATGAATAAATTAGATTTATTTATAAATTGTCTTCATTAAAGTGACGATTATATAAAATAAAAAAAATTATCTTTATTTGTGATCAAAGGATAACCAAATATTTGTGATTTGTTCAGGGTTTATAGCTTGAGTGGTTGGGTAGAATGTTTGTTCTCTTTTTCATTCGGGTTCAATTTTCATAAGTGACATGTTGGCCCGTTGTGATAAGGATAAAAGGATAGGCACCCCCCCTTGCGTTGGACTCCCTCGCGGGTGTGTCTCCGGATGTCTCGGTCCTTGCTAAATCATAAGTTTCCTGCTAGACATTGGATTGTGGATTGTTAGAACTAACTTGGGACTTATAATGACAACCAACTGGAATTGAATTTAGACTTCGCCCAAATAATCTTGATAAGTTATTGATTCCTTTAGATCTAAAAAACCAAATATTTGTAACTTAATAAAAATAAAAAATAAAAATAATTTATTAATATTAATTATTATTTTAAATTATTTTCAAAACTTTTATCTGCCTACATGTTTAATGCTCTTAATCTCAACCTAAGTTTTATAATATTTGATAGTTTTTCGTAAATTCTCTACCACCATATTAAATAAATAAGGAAAATTTGGCCACCTTGGCAAAAACATGTAGGTTTTTTTGGATGTTTAATGCTCTTAATCTCAACCTAAGTTTTATAATATTTGATAGTTTTCCCTAAATTCTCTACCACCATATTAAATAAATAAGGAAAACTCGGCCACCTTAAACATGTAGTTTTTTTGGAAAGGAGTTGTAGTGGTCTCATTAAAAAGGTGAAAAAAAAACTGAAAATCGTTACATGATTTTGAGCATTTTCACATCAAAATAACATTAAAAAAAATATTTTTACTTGGCTGGCCCTTCAAAATTGTTCGAATTAATTTTCATATTGTTCTTTTGTTCTTTTATATAAAATCAGTAATAATAAATATTAATATGGTTATTTGTAATTCAAAATTACATAATAATAATAATATCAAATTTTTATGCAATTGTGTTGATATCGATCTTCTTAACTTTTTAAGCTATCAAAACTTTAGTATTTTAAAACGCTTCTCTTAATTCTTTTCAAACATCCAAATAACATTTTAAGAAAATCTAAGTAATCTTTTACTTTTCTTAAGGTCTAATAAATCAATTTTGGTCTGAGTGGATTTTAGCCATCATCATCATAATAGCTTTTATAATGCAATTGCATAGATTATAAGGTTTTAAAAAATGACAACACATTTGGATTGGACATTTAAATAGATGATTTTTTATTTTAGTTTTGTCACAATAACATTGAAAAATATGTCCAAATATGTTTATTATATATAATTTAATTAAATGACAATTTCTTCCTTGCGAAAATATACCAACTTTGGATTTTGATAAGTAATTTCCCTAAGATCAATTATCTTCATAATTATTTCACATATATTCATGTTAAATGCAACACTAATTTGTCAATGATTGACTCTAATAACCCCTAAATACAACACTAATTTGTCCATAGTTGACTCTACTAACCCACTATTCCCCTAATCTCTAACCCCTAACCCTTAACCCTTAACCTAATAATAATAATTAACTATATATTGTACCCATAACCTCCTAATCTCTAACCCCTCACCCTTAACCTAATAATAATTTAATAATAATGATTAACTGTATATTAGACTGCACCTCCTTTTTATATATATATATATATATATATATATATATATATATATATATATATATAATATTCAAGAATCGTCATCAAATCACCTTTCATATAAATCATCGGAATGGAGAGAAGTAACCAAATATGCAAAAACCCACCGACCTTTGCCCAATCTAAATTGAGGATTTTGCAAATAAAGAACATTAAAAAAACTGTTATCGATGAATTTCTCTAGGTTCAGAGTAACACTGTAGAAAAAAAAAATCACACGCATTATATATCATTGTATTTTCATATGAAATGAATAATATTCATTTAATATGAGTGACATCAATTTTTTCTTACATTCTATCTTGGAAATCAAATCTACAACAATGACAGAAATTACAATACACGGTTTACAAAATAATTTTAAAAATGAAATGTTTAGAGGTTAAAAATGTTGTATTTATCCATCTACACGAGATTGAATCACAAACAATAAAAAAATAAAGAACGCTTATGTTGATTACATGGTATACCCAGTTTTAGTCTCAATGTGCAAAAAAAAATTACATTAAGTACTATAAATTGTTGACAAAAAAAAATTTTATTTTTTTAAGGGCATAAATTCTTTTATAATTTAATTGTTAATTGGTAGTAAGGGTAATCATCATTGACCAGTGTTTATTAATACAAGTTGACTCATAATATTTATTGAAGGCAAATTGTTTCTTCACATTCTTTTATTTCAAAAATAAAAATAAAAAGTACATCCACAAATACACCCAATAATTAAATATTTGTCCAAAGTAAAGATATAGAATAGGCGCAACAATACAACTTTATCCATTCCCAATCCACAAATACACCCAATGATCAAATATTTACCCAAAGTGAAAATATAAAATAGGCGCAACAATACATCTTCCTCCATTCCCAATCTACAAATACACCCAATGATCGAATATTTCCCCAAAGTGAAGATATAGAATAGGCGCAACAATACATCTTCCTCCATTCCCAATATTGAGGCATTCATTTTTCCCCAATCTACATGTACTAGGTGTGCCTATACTTCAATTTGTATCCTTACCTTCAATTTGTGTGCCTAAGGGGTATTTTGGATTCGCCTAACTTAAACACACCACATCATATTGTACAACTAAGAGGGGGCGGGCGGGGGTGAATCAGTTGTTACCGTGCTTAAACAATTATGCTTATTTTAAACTCTTTACACAACATTTTATGACAGTCACAATAATGCAGGGAAGTAAGCAATAGAACATTCAGCATCAGTCACACATATGAGATACACAGAGACAGATATTTTCTGAGGAAACCCATACAGGGTAAAAACCTCCTCTTCTTTATATGATAAGTAATCTTTACATTCTTTACATTATCATACATATGAGCACCAACTCATAATGAGGCTACAACCTCTGTTTTGCAAGCAACAACTTGTTGAGAGCACCAACTCTCTATTTTCTCTAGCACCTACTAGAAGGAAGCACCAACTCTTTGGTTTCTCTATCACCCACTAGAAGGAAGCACCAACTCCCTCAGTGTTCCAGCACCAACTTCCAGTCACACAGGCACCAACATGTATAATAGAGAACAACAGTTCTCCCTTGCACCACCCTGCCACCCTGGTTTCTCTCGCTGCAACCAGATGGATGCTACAAATCCCTACGTTCAAGCACCCACTTGAACCTCTGAGGACAACCGTCCTCCCTAGCACCTCCCTACCACCCTGAAATATCAATCTTTGCTAATAACACTTATTACAGTGAAATAAAGTTCTTCAAAAACTTACCAGTCTCATCAATGATCTACTACACTGCATTGCTCTATCTACATCCGTGTCTTCTGCACACTACTCTTACGCTTTATGTTCTTCTTCCATTTTTTCTCTGTGTGCCATGTTCATTCAATGCACCACACCTCTTCTGTGCATTTCTGTTGTTGTGCTCTGCCTCCTTCTTCACACGTCAATTACCCTCAACAGCAACAACCTCGATCTCTTCTTTGTTCCCCATTCTTCTCGTCTCTGTGCTCCTTGTGCATGCAATATCCGCCAAACTCCTCATGCCGAGTACTCTACCTGATCATCATTGCATCTCTTCATCTTCTCTGGTGGTTCAACCCACACGTCCAGCATCACTGGATGTTATGCTGAGATTTCTCAGCCTATCTGGCAGTTGAGACTCTTCGTCTTCTCTATCATAGTCGAGCTAATCCTCTATGTTGCAGTTACAAGCTTCAACGCCCATCCATCTGTCAATCACCTCTAAGAATAGTCTTCAATCACTGAAAGATGCCTCGAGCCTCTTCATCTTCTCTAGCGATCATGTTGAGGCCTCTTCAAGTCCTCTGGCAAAAACCATCAGTTGTTTCTAGCAGTTACACTGTGAAGTGCAACAGTAGCCCTCTGATCATATTCAAGTTCACCTGCACCATTGGATGGAGTTCATAGGGTCTTGTGTTTAATTCTCTGTTTTGCATTTCGTCATTTTGGGATTCCTGTGGTTAAGGCTTCTTTACACTTCACGTACTAATCCCCGAAACTCTGAAATTGAGCTTGGTTGCACTAGCTCCTTCCTCCATCTTCCACCGATGTGACCAATGGCTGTGACCATGGGCTGAGCCAAAACGTGTTTCTCATTTTGGCATTTCAGCAATCATGTTGTGAAGCATCTCGACTCTCCAAGTAGCGATCTCCAAAACTCCGAAAAAGGAGCTTAGCTGGACTAGCTTCGATCATTTCATCATTTCGCGATTTTGAATGCCGTGAATACCTGTTGTGAGGCATCTCGCCTCTCCAAGTTGCAATCTTCGATATATCCTCCATGTCGCAATTTCGCATTTCAGCTTTTCGCGATTTCGCATATCGTGAGTTCGAGAGGTTAGGGAACCTCGTTCCTCGACTTTCCAGTCAGCGAAATGATGATCTGTCACCACGTATCCTATGGACCCAACGGTCCAGTTCTTGTTGTGATTTCGATACTTCACGGGCCTTCATCATGTCTGATCAACGGTCTAGATCAATCCTCGATCTGACGGCTAGGATTATTTCATGATTTCACATATCGCGACTTCAAAGGTTAAAGTTCCTTTGTTCTTTGATTTCCCGGTCTTTGAAATCCCAGTATCCAAAACTCTGAAATGGAGTCGGACTAACATATTTCGGCATTTCGCATTTCACCGCTTCAGGACTCCTATTGTGAGGGTCCTTGACATCTCCAACTCCCGGTCTATGAAATCTCAGTATCTGAAACTCTGAAATGGAGTCGGACCAACATATTTCGCCGTTTCGCATTTCGTCGCTTCGGGACTCCTGTCGTGAGGGTCCTTGACATCTCCAACTCCCGGTCTGCGAAATCCAGGTATCTGAAACTCCGAAATGGAGTCGGACCAACATGTTTCGGTGTTTCGCATTTCGCCGCTTTGGGATGCCTGTCGTGAGGGTCCTTGACATCTCCAACTCATGGTATCTGAAATCCCAGTTGAAGTGCCTATTTTGGGTTTTCAAGGTTTCGCATTTCACAATTTTGGGACGCATGTGCTAGAGAGTCTCGACTCTTGACTCCTCCAACTCCCAGTCTCCGAACCTACGGTCGATGTGTCTGTTTCGGGTTTTCGGGGTTTCGCATTTCACGATTTCGGGACTCCTGTGATAGAGAGTCTCGACTCTTGACTCCTCCAACTCTCGGTATATGAACCTATCCTTGTTTTGCCATTGTTGTATACTCTGAACTTGCATCAATGACAATCACACTTGCCTGTAAACATGCCAATAATCTCCCCCTTTGGCATTGATGGCAACCCTGAACGACTGCACTAATCTGTTTGGACCTCCAACTGTAGCATCTGGTCCAGACCACTCATTTTCTCCCCCTTTGACATCAATGTCAAAGAAAACATGCTCCCCCTGAGTTGTTGTAGTATTTTTAGGAGGTATCAGATATTCAATCAATACAAAACTCCCCCTAACAGGATGGACTCTCTTAGGTGTGAGACAGGAGGACACCCAGCTTCTGTCGGAGATATTCAAATGGTGTCTTGGCTAAGGGTTTAGTAAAGATGTTTGCAATTTATTCTGTGGTTGGAATGTAATGGACCTAAACAACCTAATTGGTGACCTGCTCTCTCAGAAAATGGTATTTTATGGGAATATGCTTGGTCTTGGAGTGGAATACAGGATTCTTAGACACACTGATGGCACTAGTGTTATCAAAATGAATTGGGATCGGTGCAGCGTATTTTACCTCCAAGTTTGCAAGTGTCTGAATCATCCATAATACCTGAGTGCAATAGGTAGCAGCAGCAATGTACTCTGCCTATGTAGTTGATAAAGAAATGGAACCTTGCTTTTTACTAAGCCATGCTACTAATGAGTCACCCAGGAAGAATGCTCCTCCACTGGTGCTTTTTCTCTCATCAACACAGTTTGCCCAATCTGCATCTGAATAACCAGTTAACTAAAAAATCTGATTTATGGGATACCACAAACCATAAGTCATTGTTTCTTTCAAATACCTGAATATTCATTTGATAGCTTGCAAATGACTATGTTTAGGTGCGGACCGATATCTTCCTACCATTCCAACAGCATGCATTATGTCTGGGCAAGATGTTGTGATGTACAGCAGACTTCCTATCATTGACCTATATGAACTTTGATCAACATTAGGTGAGTCATCATCCTTGCTTAATTTGCATCCAGTAACCATAGGTGTACCCACAGGTTTAGAATCTTCCATTTGAAACCTTTTCAACATTTCTCTTAGATATTTTTC
>ML792892.1:170121-205203 GCA_009831015.1 Picea engelmannii | reverse complement strand
TTTAGAATCTTCCATTTGAAACCTTTTCAACATTTCTCTTAGATATTTTTCTTGAGAAATGAACATCCCTTCAGACCTCTGAGTAATTTGCAGACTAAGAAAAAATGGCAGTTCACCTATCATAGACATTTCAAACTCAGACTTCATGGCAGATGCAAATCATTGTACCAATTGATCCTTATTACATCCGAAGATGATGTCATCTACATAGACCAACACAATGAGCAAATCATTACCCTCTGTTTTGATATATAGATTGTTGTCTATTGTTCCTCTCTTGAACCCTTTGTCTTTGAGATACGTATCCAGTTTATGATACCAGGCACGAGGGGCTTGTTTTAACCCATATAAATCTTTCTTCAGCTTGCATACTAATTCAGGGTTATCAGACAGTTCGAAACCTTCTGGTTGTTCCATATATACTTATTCATTTAAATCTCCATTTAGAAAAGATGACTTGACATCCATTTGATAGACTTTAAACCTTTTATGAAAAGCATAGGCAAGAAATATTTTGATAGCTTCTAATCTTGCTACGGGCGCAAAAGTTTCATCAAAATCCAGTCCTTCTATTTGAGCATAGCCTTTACAGACCAATCTTGATTTGTTCCTGACAACTTGTCCCTGCTCATTCAACTTATTCTTAAATATCCATTTGGAACCAATGATATTTTTACCTTCAGGTCTATGAACCATCTCCCATGTATTGTTTTTCTCAACCTGATCAAGTTCATCATTCATTGCTTTAACCCAATGGTCATCTTTGCTAGCTTCATTAAAATTCTTGGGTTCCATCATGGATATGAAAGCTATATGTGATTGCTCGGTATTTTTGATTATCTTTCTCCTGGTTTGTACACCTTTGTCTTTTTCACCAATTATCTAACTTCCAGGATGATTCTTTTGAGTGATTCTGGAGGAGGAATTTGAAGTTGCCTATTGATTTGAGTCTGTCTAAGTATCTGTGTCTTCATCTGATTCGGAATCTTCATTTTCTAATTCTTGGACCTGTTCATCTTCAGCTTTAGTTGTGTCCTATGTAGAAGACTCATTATTATACCCCTCTCTTGCTGGGATTCCTTCATCAACTTTTACGTCAATATAGTCAACCATTTTATGCAGCCTCTTATTATAGCATCTGTATCATTTACTGTTTGTAGCATATCCTAAGAAGATACCTTCATTAGCCCTGTCATCATATTTGTCAAGGTTCTCATCATTATTCTTTATGTAATATTTACTCCCAAAGACTTTGAAGTGTTTGATTGAGGCAGATCTCCCATACCATAGTTCATAAGGTGTCTTGTCACTTTGTGGTCTGAGGTGGGCTTTGTTAAGAACGTGGATTGTTGTGTGTGTTGATTCTACCCAGTAGGTTTGACCAATGTTCTTCTCATTCATCATTGACCTGGCCATTTCCTGCACAGTTCTGTTTTTCCTCTCAACTACTCCATTTTGTTGTGGAGTTCTTAGGATTGTGTATTCTCTCTTGATCCCATGCTTATCATAGAATTCCTTGAAATCACTTGAAATAAACTCTCCTCCTCGGTCTGATCTTATTGCCTTTAACCTCTTGCCTGTTTGAGTCTCAGTGAAAGCCTTAAATATTTTAAACTTCTCAAATGCTTCAGCTTTTTCTTTTAGAAAGGAAACCCAAGTAAGTTTGGAGTAATCATCAATAATCAGCATGAAGTAGTTTTATTTCCCTATGCCTTCATGTCTTGATGGTCCACATAAATCCATATGAACTAGTTGGAGTGGTTTCTCTGTTGAAGAAAAGCTCTTGGACTTAAACTGTGTCCTGGTTAACTTTCCTACTTGGCAGGGTTTAGACATTGAATCTTGGGGCTTTGATATTCTCGGAAGATCTTTTACTGCCTCGAGATTTTTGATTTTGATTAAGTGGTCAATGTTTAGATGTCCAACTCTCCTATGCCATAACCAACTTTCATCATGTTTTCTTAGATGACACTCTTCTCTATTTTCTTTCAGCACATATACGTTACTTTATGTCCTTATGCCTTTGGCCACCACTTGTCCTGAGTTTATAGACTTTATTTTGCATTCCTTAGACGTGAACACCACTTCACATCCTCTATCACACATTTAACTTACACTGAGAAGATTATGTTTCATCCCATCTACAAGTAGAACATCTTGGGCTTTTCCTTTTCCATTACTTAAACTCACCATCCATTTACCCTTTATTTTACCTGGAGCATCATTTCCAAAGGTTATGTTTCCTGATTTGCTTTCACTTAGAGATAGAAACTTACCTTTGTATCCCGTCATATGTTTGGAGCATCCACTATCTATATACCAAGGGTTCATTTTTCTTTGAGCTGACAACACTAATCCACACTTGTCACTTTCTTTCTTCTTCCAAACCTTGACATTTTCAGCAGGGGAATTCAAACCTGGTTCATAGTTCCTTAATCGACAGTCAACAAATTTATGTCCATAGTTATGACAAATGTAGCATTCAATCTCATTGTTCAATAGGTCAAAATTATTGTTGCAGCGTTGTCTACTCATTGACGGTTGATTATTTCTTGACCTCCTTAGTTGCATGTCTCTAGACTTAATTTGGAAATTTGCAATCTGTGAAGGTTTGTTACTTGGTTGTATCAGTCTTTGTTGTGGCAAGTATTTATTCCGTTGAAATCGTAATTTCTCATGTCTAAGTCTTAAGGAACAATTTACAGCTTTGTGACCAAAGTTATAACAGTAGAAACAATAGCCATAGAAAAATTCTGTGTACCTTGAAAATGGTTGTCTTCTTTGAGAAAATCGATTTCTTCCATGTTGATGACGTCTTTCAACAGGGAGGGCATTATTTCTTTGTTCTACAGATTCAGTCCTGGCACCTTTTTCTTTACTCGTTCTGGGCGGTTGATTGTCTTCCTTTGTTTCTGCAGGTTTGTTGTTGTCATTGGTTGTAGATTTGAAAAACTTGATGGGTTCTTCGTTTCTTGGCTTACCACTACTTGATCCCTCTTCATAACCCAGACCAGTTTTCAGCTTTGGATTCCTTTGCTGAGTTTGTTCCATTGAATAGAGGGGCCTTATTGGTTGAATTTCCTTCATGGATTGACATGTTTAAGCTCTAGGATCTACCCTTAGGTAAAAGGGGTCAGCTCTAATACCAATTGTTGTACAACTGAGAGGAGGGGGGGGGGTGAATTAGTTGTTGTGATGCTTAAACAATTATTCTTATTTTAAACTCTTTACACAGCATTTAATGACAGTCACAATAATGCAGGGAAGTAAGCAATAGAACATTCAGCATCAGTCACACATATGAGATACACAGAGACAGATATTTCCTAAGGAAACCCATACAGGGTAAAAAACTCTTCTTCTTTATATGATAAGTAATCTTTACATTCTTTACATTATCATACATATGAGCACCAACTCATAATGAGGCTACAACCTCTACTTTGCAAGCAGCAACTTGCTGAGAGCACCAACTCTCTGTTTTCTCTAGCACCTACTAGAAGGAAGCACCAACTCCCTGGTTTCTCTAGCACCCACTAGAAGGAAGCACCAACTCCCTAAGTGTTCCAGCACCAACTGGATGGAAGCACCAACTTCCAGTCACACAGGCACCAACCTGTATAACAGAGAACAACAGTTCTCCCTTGCACCACCCTGCCACCATGGTTTCTCTGGCTGCAACCAGATGGAAGCTACAACTCCATGTGTTCAAGCACCCACTTGAACCTCTGAGGAAAACCGTCCTCCCTAGCACCTCCCTACCACCCTGAAATATCAATCTTTGTTAATAACACTTATTACAATGAAATAAAGTTCTTCAAAAACTTACCAATCTCATCACTGATATGCGACACTACGTTGCTCTGTCTGCATCAGTGTTTTATGCACACTCTTCTTATGCTTTATGTTCTTCTGCCATTTTTTCTCTATGTGCCATGTCCATTCAATGCACCACACCTCTTTTGTGCATTTATGTTGTTGCGCTCTGCCTCCTTCTTCACACGTCAATTACCCTCAACAGCAACAACCCCGATCTCTTCTTTGTTCCCCATTCTTCTCGTCTTTGTGCTCCTTGTGTATGCAATATCTTCCAAACTCCTCATGTCGAGTACTCTAGCTGATCATCATTGCAACTCTTCAGCTTCTCTGGTGGTTCAACCCACACGTCCAGCATCACTGGATGTTATGCTGAGATTTCTCAGCCTGTCTGGTAGTTGAGACTCTTCCTCTTCTCTATCATAGTCGAGCTAATCCTCTATGTTGCAGTTACAGGCTTCAACGCCCATCCATCTGTCAATCGCCTCTAAGAATAGTCTTCAATCACTGGAAGATGCCTCGAGCCTCTTCATATTCTCTGGCGATCATGCTGAGGACTCCTCAAGTCCTCTGGCAGAAACCATCAGTCGTTTCTAGCAGTTACACTGTGAAGTGCAACAGTAGCCCTCTGATCATATTCAAGTTCACCTGCACCATTGGATGGAGTTCGTAGGGTCTTGCGTTTAATTCGTTGTTTCCCATTTTGGCATTTCGGGATTCCTGTGGTTAAGGTTTCTTTATGCTTCACGTACCGATCTCCGAAACTCAGAAATTGAGCTTGGTTGCACTAGCTCCTTCCTCCATCTTTCGTCGATGTGACCAATGGTTGTGACCACAGGCTAAGCCAAAACATGTTTCGCATTTTGGCATTTTGACAACCGTATTATGAGGCATCTCGAATCTCCAAGTCGCGATCTCTGAAACTCTGAAAAAGGAGCTTAGTTGGACTAGCTTCGATCATTTCGGCATTTCGTATTTCAGCATTTTGCGATTTTGAATGTCATGAATTCTTGTTGCGGGGCATCTCGCCTCGCCAAGTCACGATATCCAATATATCCTCCATGTCGCAATTTTGCATTTCGGCTTTTCGTGATTTCGCATATCGCGAGTTCGAGAGGTTAGGGAACCTCGTTCCTTGACTTTCCAGTCATAGAAATGACGATCTGTCGCCACGTGTCCTATGGACCCAATGGTCCAGTTCTTGTCGTGATTTTGATACTTCACGGGCCTTTGTCATGTCTGATCAATAGTCCATATCAATCCTCGATCCGACAGCTAGGATTATTTCACGATTTCGCATATCGCGACTTCAAAGGTTAAATTTCCTTTGTTCTTTGATTTCCTGGTCTGCAAAATCCCGATATCCGAAACTCTGAAATGGAGTCAGACTAACATATTTTGGTGTTTTGCATTTCGCCGCTTCAGGACTCCTGTTGTGAGGGTCCTTGACATCTCCAACTCCTGGTATGCGAAATCCTGGTATCCAAAACTCCGAAATGGAGTCGGACAAACATATTTCGGTGTTTCGCATTTTGCTGCTTCGGGACTCCTGTCATGAGGGTCCTTGACATCTCCAACTCCCGGTCTATGAAATCTCGGTATTCGAAACTCCGAAATGTATTCGGACCAACATATTTCGGTGTTTCGCATTTCGCCGCTTCGGGACTCCTGTCGTGAGAGTCCTTGACATCTCCAACTCCCGGTATCCGAAATTCCGGTCGAAGTGCCTATTTTGGGTTTTCGGGGTTTCGCATTTTGCGATTTCGGGATGCATGTGCTGGAGAGTCTTGACTCTTGACTCCTCCAACTCTCGGTTTCCAAACCTTTGGTCGATGTGCCTGTTTTGAGTTTTCGGGGTTTCACATTTCGCGATTTCAGGACTCCTGTGATGGAGAGTCTCGACTCTTGACTCCTCCAACTCCCGGTATCCGAACATGTCTGTGTTTTGCCATTGCTGCATACTCTGAACTTGCCATCAATGACAAGCACACCTGCTTGTAAACATGCCAACACATCAAACTTTCTAAATCTTATTCCTTTAACTTAAACACACCACATCAAACATTCTAAATCTTATTCTTTTATTGGCTCCATAAAGTTGATCTTGAAATGGATACCATTCAATATTTGATGAAACGTAAAATTCTTCAATACTCGTAGATTTAAGGGTAAAATTCATCAATACTCCTAGATTTAACCTTAATTTAACGTTAATTGGGTAGACTTCATGCATATTTTGAGGCATAGGGATCTCGTACTTTCTCAAAGATTTTTTGAGCTAGAATTCCTACAAATTATGTATTTTTATGACAAATTTTGCATAAAGTCACTTGTTATTTTTTTGCAAGTTATAATAAATTGATACCTATAACTCAAGAAATTGAGGCTCCAAGAACTTTATGTAATTGATTAACTGAGATTGTAGAAGTGAACATGATTCAAAATGAGCATTCATTGAAAACCACAAAATAACAAACAACTTAATTACCCTAAACATTTGTTGTTTGTAGGTGAAAGATGTTGAAGTAAATAATTCAAATGGGGTCATTGTGTGTGTGTGTGTGTGTGTGTGTGTGTGTGTGTGTGTGTGTGTGTGTGCGTGTGATTTTTGGTACATTGCAAGGGTATACACCATAAGGACATTGTTGAAGGAAAATCTCCCTGTGGACAGGTATCTCTCCTCTTGAGAGCTAGACTCTTAACTCTTAAGACAGAAGATGCTTATCATGGACACTGACTTCCTTTTAGATCTATATAAATTGATGTATGAGGAGGAAGGAGAAAAGAAGTACCTTTTACCAATGTTTGTCCCTGCACGCTCCGAGTTGAGCTCCGATCTTTCGCTCCTCGATAATCCCTGTAGACAAACAATGGTACAACCACTTCCTACTCTACTTATTTTAGCTTGAAATAGACCTATCTATCAGAGACAAGTTCATGTGAGATTAAACACAAACTAGAAAGAAACAGGCCAAGTGTGTCATATTGATGAGAACAATGACGGAAGTAACTTACAACCGTAGATGTGAATGCAGCAGCTTCATCAAATCCCCTTTGTCTAAACCTTGCTCAAAAGATCCACGATCCGGATGACAGCAACTTCATTGATTACTCTCCTCCAGTTCACTGTGTGTTTCCTATGAGATCATAGGTTTCATGCTTTTGATTCTTCCTCCTTTCCACCATGATAGAGCCTACTTATATAGGTTTAGAGAGGCCTAACCTCTTGAGGTATCTTTAGGGTAAGTTGAGGATTTTCCTCCTTGAGTCAGGGATCTTCCCTAAGATCATGGCTGGACCAAGAGTTTGAATTCAACTACCTTCCAAGATTGAAAATATTTTCCCCTTATTCTCCTCAACAGACCAACTCCTACCCAGAATAGGCAACGCTCCCTCAAAAGGGCCATCAGAGCACTATAGCGCTCCCTAGTAGGCTTTAGGGGGGCACCAGCACTCTTACAATCAATAACGCTCCTCTTGAAGGGTTGTTCAGTGTTATAACGCTCTCTAGCAGTTTATAGGGGAGCGCCAGTGCTCCTAAGAGAGATATAGGGGAGAGCTCTCTTCTAAAAACCTAGATTCAATTATTCTTTCAGGTGGAAAGAGGTACTTAACTTCAGTTAACCATTCCTCTTCCTTCAAATCAAGTGTTTGAGGCATTTTAAGTGTCTTCTTAATGTTGTCATAAGTATGACATAGGCATCATGGCAGTACGCTTTGCTTGACACTTGCGACACTTGTGAGCAACATGCGACACTTGCGACACTTATCAAAGCGAGTAATGTTGATGTGTAATAGACATACACAAAAAGTACAAGTTGTGTCACCTGGTTGGACACTTTTATAGCCTATGTTGGCACCCCTTCGAGTATTACTATGTCAAACAACATATGTATATGTAATTGTCTTCCACATTCCACATACCCCAGGGTATATTGGAAGTCCTTTAGGCTCACCTAAAACCAATCTTGCATAAACCTGTGATCATCTTATTGTTATAGTACACCAAGAACAACACATGGGAAGATCACTTTCATGTACTAGAGAATTGGGTAGTAGAACTATGGGTACAATCTATCCTCCTTAGTTAGTGTCATGAAATATTTGATAGAGTATTATTCTTGGAAACTGTTTGGTATATCAAAGATCTATAGCACTTGACACTCCATTATCCTTAGGACCTTTAAAACCCTAGCCTCTGTAGTGCACCAACAAAATTCCTACATATTTTCATCTAGAAGGAATTCGAAAATGTTGTCAGTACAATAATACTCAATTGAGAGTAATACCCCCACCAAAATTTTAAAAATATATGGGTTTCGACATTCCTTGCATCGTGTTGATCGCAAGGGTCTACCTCTCTAGCAACCCTTTTTGTGTGGACCCGATTATATAATGTTCATGGTGTATCTCAAAATATTTATTTCAAGTCATTGGTCATAGTGAGATAAGTTTGGAATAACACTTCAATGGGATCTTAGGTGGTCACATGGTTCATACTCGCAACATGGTGTCCACGGAGGATAAAACCTAGGATCTACATAGTAAGCACCAACAACTTGAATCCAAGGTTTTTGAGATTGATTCTTCAACCAAAAACCTCATAAATAATTTTGAACATATATTTAGGAATCTATGTACAACCTTAGGTATCAAGGTCCCAAAACCACACATGGATCCAACCAAGGGGGAATCCTCAACAAGCAAAGAGTAGCACACTCACACACTCTTTATGGATAACCATCACACACCCTTTCAAGATCACAACTCGTGGCACCTCTTTCCAAAGGTAGACATGAACAAGTTTTGTCTCTCCATGGAATTATTGATGACCTAATGAATCTTAGAGTGGGGGTTCTATATTTGGATACTAAATGTTGGTAGTGGTGGCAATGGTATAAAGATCCATATGGAAACTAAATTTCATGGCACCATTTTGTGAAGCACATCTATTCTTGTTTTGAATGAGATGCTCACAATTTGGGGCGATTGAAAAAAATACACCAAATATGAATATTTATTGTAACATCCCCCAGCCCATCCGAGTGACATTACGGTGTAGAATACTCATAAAAATGAAATTTCTGCTAACTAATGAATTCATTACAGTTAGCCAATTTCATGTATCTTTTAGCTACAAATTAAAACAAGTTTAGTTATTGTCTACAACCTTAAAATAGAAGCATCTACAACATGTTAATAAATAACATGAAATGCAACTTAATCATTCACACAACAACCTATAAATCAATTCCAAATACTCAGAGTTCATGCACAACAATTAAACACATAAAGTAATGCAACAACAAGATGAAACACTTATCTTTTCACAACAATTTTACAACTAGCTGCTTGGGATAGACCTTCCACCCAACCATAGACTAACTGCTTCAAATATCAAAAGCTAGTCACCCCCGCACTGAGGCTAGCAATCCACAAAAGAGGGTGGTCTCTCACAGTCCACTCACAACTCATAAAACTCACAACCCAACTGAGATTCTCCTACAACTATCCCAATTTTCCACCAACTCTCTTCCTCTTGACCTGTCCAACCCAAGGAATGTACCCCTTCACTAATATTAGTCCCTCGGGTGTCTCATTCATTTATCAAGGTCTCTTTGGCACATGTAACCAGGAATCTCTCATCTTGGAACTCAAGGGAACTTGTTGGTAGGAAAAATATCAGCAAACCAATAACAATGTGTGTTGTTTTAGTACAACTCACACATGAGTTCACTCTTCAGGCCTAACAACCTAGCTCTTCAGATTTCCAGCTCCAATTTTCTCCAAATACGCTCCATCATGCTTTAGAATTCGCCTTCCATGGATCCACCAACTCCAAGCTATGTTTCTTGCTCTCTACTTTCTTTCCATGCACAAAACTTAATCTCTAAAACTACTCTCTCTCCACCCATACGAATTTTCTCTCTTTCGCTTGCCTTTCTTAACTCACACTCTTCCCCAAGATGATTTTACGCCACCCCCATGTGCCCAATAACTTTGGGAAGTGACCACTCACACCCACCCTCTTTCATGTAATCAATGATTGGCTTTGGGAACACTCAATCAGAAAATGGAATGTCCATATACAATTAGTAAATTTAGGAAAATGAGTTAAATCAATAAACATGGGTATTCCCCCCCTTGGACCCCTCTTGGCTATTATCCTAGACACTCCCCCCTCTTGTGGATTAGTTCAAACCCCATCTCTTGTGCATGTTCCCTTAGCAGTTGGCAACACATTTGTATTATTAAAACATAGAAATATAATTCGCATATTACATTGATTTGGTCATAGCCACACATTATATCTACATAAGCATTAATTAAACTGGGGATTATAGTGGGGATGTTATATTCCCCCTCCCCTGCAATTGTGTGTCGTCCTCAGTGCACTCTATGTCGATATACATATATGAAAATTACATCACAATACTTAGAAAATAAAATTATGTCATTTTACAACTCTAGCAGTAGTTCTAACCATAATCTCTTTTTCCTCTCAACTTGTTGACCCAAGGAATGCACCATTCATTTATCAGGGATGTACCATTCGTTTATCAAGGCTAACCCAAGGAATGAGCCATTATTTTATCAAGGTCCCCAACACAGTTGGATAGGACTCTCATACGTGGTTCCATAATTTTAGCTGCTCAAAATGGAGTCTTGGATTATGTTTTCTTCAAAACTGTAAAAACATTGTGGGTATTATTCCTACATGTTTTCTTCATGCTCCCATGTAGCATCTGCAGGATCATAGCAGGTCCATTGAACCTTTACTATCCCTATGGATTTTTTCCTGAGCACTTTGAATTTTCGATCTAGGATGCGTATTGGTTCCACCCGAAAATCCCCTTTGTGCTCCACCTAGATCACATTCCAATCAATTATGTGGTTAGGATCAGGCACATATTTCTTTAAAAATGACACATGAAATACATTATGCACTCTCTGTTAGAAAGTAATGGATGTGCTCGTTTAACCATAGACAATATAACAATATTTCCACCCAACCATAGGCTGAAGCCACCCCCGAGCACCTTAACCTTGACAGAGAATGATTCTGGAAGAAAATCAATAGCCAACCACGGCTAATGCATAAAGATAACCAAGACTGATCGGAAATTCCAGCCATAACCAATAGAAAGTTTGATCCTAAACCAGGAATACATATTGCAGTAGCTATCGGCTACATCTTCTCCCCAGACTTGCGCACTTGCCCAGTTTCTACAGTGCGCACCTCTTCCCAGCTGAAATTTCGAGTTGTCTGGTACAAAATGAGGTCAGGCTACTTGTATTTGTATTGTTTTCTTGAGTTTTCTGAGCGGACTTCTCATTCTGGATGTTAAATACTTAATATTAATTATTTCCTTGAGCCGAATTGTCTTCTAGGGTTAGGTTTAATGCTTTAGGGTTTCTTCTTGCTCTATGGAATATTCTATTCTCGCCAGGGTTACATGTGGAGGTAAATACCTCCCACAACTACCATAATATCAACACTCCCTCCTAGCTAAGGAGGTATTGAAGGCAATGGTCTTGAGCACAAACATACCATTCAATTAGTAGTGTCATCATAGACATACAAGCTATCTCATGATTACATCATGAGAACCATCATCACTATCAGTGTCATCTAACAACATCAACTGCATCATCTCTCGAAACCACACACCATCTAAGTAATCAGGCATGATGTTGAAAAGTTCACTCAATCCAAAGAGTGATATAAGAACCATTCTTCTTATCCAGGCATATGTCCTAGAAGAAGAATTATTCCAACAGATGTTGGTGTAATAGTCTAAATATTAAAGTATGCAGAATAGAAATAAAATACTAGAAATGGAAGATGAACAAAAATATAACCAGAACAACACCACAATAATACCAAAATGATATCAGAATAGCACCAGAAAGAGCACTTTGATTACTGAGAGCAATGTTCACTTGCCTCTTCAAGGGGCAACCTCCAACAGAGCAGATCTCTATTACAATAATATCCAAGACAAAAGTTCTCATACCCTCGACTACTATTTATACTAAATATGTCTATCAAAAGAACCATCTAGAGGAAGATCCTTCTAGAAGTGGAAGCTTCTATTAGGTCTTCTTACATTTGACTTACTCTTCCTTATTGCTAGGCCTTATTAATATTGATCTTTATTACATCGAAATATATTATTATACCTACATGAGGGGTTAGGTCCCTAACATGTCCTCCCCCTTAAAAATAGCCTTGTCCTAAAGGCTTGAGATGTGGAAATTGTTGCAAAATGGTAGTTGGTTCCCAAGTGGCATATGTTGGGGTTGTACCTTTCCACTGGACTAACACTTCCTTGATGGTTCGCTAACACAGGTGATGCTCACACTGGTCCAAAATTTCTTGTGGTTGTAGCCAAATGGAGCCTTCTTCATCCAACTCGGGAAGGTTGGTTTGAGTTTGGAATTTAGTTCCAATCACCTTCTTTAAGCAGGAAACATGAAAAACAGGATGTAGCTTAGAATGATTGGGCAAAGATAACTAATAGGCCACATGTCCCACACACTCGAGAATGGTATAAGGACCATAAAATTTGGGCGCTAGTTTCTGACAATGGTCAACCTTGAGGGAATTTTGCTTGTAAGGTTGCAGTCGAAGAAACACTTGATCCCCTTCTGCAAATTGGCGTTCAGAGCAACCTTGATCTACTTGTTGCTTCATGCGATTCTGGGCCATGACCAAATTCTCTTTAAGGGTACTGAGAATAGCCTCTCGAACTGTAAGTGTTTGGTCAACCGCCTATACCTTTGAGACACCTGGTAAATATGAGAGAACTGAAAGTGGATTTTTCCCATATACCGCTTCAAAAGGAGTTATGCGGGTAGTTGTATGGTATGAAGTGTTAGACCACCATTCAGCTAGTGGTAACCATTGAGCCCACTGATTTTTCTTTTCTGAGGAAAAACACCTCAAATATGTTTCCAAACACTTGTTGACAACTTTAGTTTTACCATTAGTCTGGGGATGATAAGTTGTGCTGAGATGCAATTGGGTGCCTTGTAGCTTGAACAGTTCTTGCCAAAAATTGTTGGTGAAATTTGGGTCATGATAAAAAACAATAGAATGCAGCATGCCATGAAGCTTGAAGACTTGATTCATGAAAATTTGAGCCATAGTGGATGTTGTAAATGGGTGTTGAAGAGCACATAAATGAGCATACTTGGAAAGACAATCAACTACCACCATGATGATTGATTTATTGCCCGATTTAGGTAAGCCTACAATAAAATCCATAGAGATATCCCACCAAATAGCAGGTGGAATCGAAAGCGGTTGTAGTGTGCCAGGATATTTGACTGTTTTTCCCTTGTTGCATTGACACACCTCACATTCAGCCAAAAAATTACGAATGGCATGTTTCATACCATCCTAGAAAAAAGAACGTTTGACCCTGTCATAGGTTTCGGTAAACCCAGAGTGCCCAACTGTGAGTGTAGCATGAAGCTCAGAAAGTACCTTGGATTTAATTTTTGACTGTTTACTTAAATACAAATGGCCTTTGTATCGAAGCTCATCATGGAGCCAAGAGTACCCTGGGGAAACTGGAGAATTCGACTGCAATTGTTGTATCAGATGCAAACTTTTGGGATCGTGTAGCCATTCCTGGAGAATGGCTTGGAGCCAATATGGTACAATGAAGGAGAGAGAAAAATGGACCCTTCATCTTCATATTTTCGGAAAAGTACATCCGCAACCACATTGTCTTTTCCTTTCTTGTAAATGATCTCATAATCATATCCAAGAGCTTAGTCACCCATTTTTGTTGCTCTGGGGAGGAAATGTGTTGTTCCAGAAAATACTTGAGGTTGATCTGTCTTAATTTGGAAGCGTTGCCCCAATAGATAAGGGAGCCAAAGATTAACGACATGCAGAATAGCCAACATTTCTTTTTCATAGATTGATTTGCCCAAATTTCGTTCAGACAGTTGTTTGCTGGTAAAGGCCAAAGGTCGACCCTCTTGCATAAGGACAATGCCAATTCCTGTCCCTGAAGCATCACATTCCAAGACAAAGGTCTTTTTGAAATCAGGAAGGGTCAGGACTGGAGTGGTGCACATGGCCATCTTCAAGGTTTGAAAATCTTGAGAAGTTGTTGGAGTCCAAGTGAAAGGATTCTTTTTAAGGAGTGCAGTGAGAGGTGCCACAATCTTTCCATAATTCTTAACAAACTTTTGATAATAGCCTATTAAGTCCATAAATCCACACAATATTTTGAGAGTCTTTGGGTGAGGCCAATCTTGCATAGCTTCAATCCTTTTAGGATCCACCCTGACGTCATCCTTGCCAACAAGATGACCCAAGTACTCGACTTCTGAGGCACCAAAAGAACATTTAGATTGTTTCAGGAAAATTTGGTGCTAAGAGAGTAGATGGAGAACTCGATCCACATGAGCAAGATGGTATGTCTAGGTTTTCCTATAGATGAGGATATCATCAAATAAAACTAAGAAAAAATTAAGAAGAAAAGGATGGAAGACATGATTCATGAGGCTTTGGAAAGTGGAGGGAGCATTACACAAGCCAAAGGGCATGACCAAAAACTCATAGTGACCCTCATGAGTTCTAAAGGCAATCTTAGAAATGTCTGCCTCTTTCATAAGGATCTGGTGGTAGAAAAAATGAAGATCAAGTTTAGTAAAGAACCAGGCACCACTCAATTCATTCAAGAGGTCATCAATGACAAGAATGGAAAAATTGTCTTTAATGGTGAGTTTGTTGAGGGCGCGGAAGTTAGGACACATGCGCCAAGAACCTTATTTATTAAGGACCATGACCACATGAGAAGATTAGGGGCTCATACTAGGGCAGATAACACATGTGTTAAGCAGTTATTGAACCATTTTATCCATTTCATTTTTTTGGGAAAAGGGGTGACGATAGGGACGGATATTGGGAGGAAGGCTTCCCGGGACAAGGGGAATGGAATGATCATGAACACCATGGGAAGGAGGGAGTCCCCAGGGAGTGGAAAATACCACTTGATGTTTAGAGAGGATGGATTGGAGGTCCTATGACACAGAGGGTGCCTCAGCTTATTGTATGGCATGGAGTAGCACAATAACTCCAGAATGACCTTTTTGAGCAGCTTTTCCATGCGATGGGAACTAATGATCTCAGGGGAACCAGCGATGATGCCTTGGAACTTATATTGTTGGCCCTCCTGGTCGAATTGAATTGGAACTTATATTGTTGGCACCCAATACAATGTCACAACCGCCCATGTCGATAGCAAACATATGAGCTTTCCGGTGGTAGTCACCATTTGGAGACACACATTTTCACAATGCCCTCCACATTTCATGGACTTGCCATTGGAAATCATGATTTGGAAATTATTGACTGCACGGATATAGCAATTAGTTTCTTGGGTAATGCGGCGATGAATAAAATTATAGGTGCTTCCACTATCAACAAGAATAATGACCTTCCTATGCTTGATGTAGACAATTATCTTGAGGGTTTGGGGAGCAGAGAAGCTAGTGAGAGCATTTAGGGAAATGATTGGTTCTACTTTGGGAGGGTCTAAGGGAGGGTTTATGTCAGAGGGTTCAGGTGACGCAGACATAAGGGGAGCTTGAACATCCTCTTCTGAAACATCCTCCAACATGGCCATAAAAATATTTTGTTCCTTACACTTGTGTCCCGGAAAATATTTTTCATCGCAATTATAACAAAGGCCTTTAAGTTGTCGTTCATCCATTTCGGCCCTGGTCAATTTTTTTATCTTTAGTGGAGTAGAATGAGGAGTGGGATTTACTAGTTTAGTGCGAGGAATAAAGGGGGGTTTCCAGTTTTGAGAAGAGACAACCTGTTGTGCTTCCTTAGCTCTTTTAGTAGCCTCAACCCAACTCTGAGGCAGAGCCATGAGGACATGGGCACGAATATCATCCTTGAGGCCACTGATAAAAAATTCTCGGAAAAAAGCATCAGACATGCCCTCTGTACAAAAATCTAGTCGCTCAAAAGAAGCTATAAAGTCTTCCACTGTACCATATTGTTTCAACTTTGTCAAACGGCCTAAATGGTTGGTGACAGTGTCAAAGCATTCATAAAGCTCTACCACAAAGTGTGTCCAAGCAACATACCTTGACGGGCAGTTTTTATCCATTGCCAACGTTCTTGATCTAGATGGAGAACACCATGCCGAAGTTTGTCCAAGTCATATGTAATGTCGTACAAAGAAAAATAATGTTCCATTTGAGTTAACCAACCAGTGGGATCTGAGCCATCAAATTTGGTCACATCCACACGCGGAAGGCGTAGGTCACACTAAAAGTGATGGGACTGAAAATTATGGGAATGAGAGGAAGTTTCAGCTTCAGTATGCAAAGGTGGGTCAGATAAAGGGTGATTTGCAGGGATATGAAGCTTGGTGTAGATCATCGAAGCAACACATTCAAGCTGGGTAGAAATGTCTTGTTTGAGAACTTCTTTGAGTTCCTCGATTAAGGCAGTAATGGAGGAATGCATGTTTTTATTGATGGTGGCAATATTGGCACTGAGTTGTCTCACTTATTATTGGGTCTCTGTGAAATTAGATTGCAAGGCATTGAAGCGAGCTTCCAAGTCTTGGCTATGGGTATGGGCCATGATGACGAGGGAACCGAAAAGGGCGGGTGGGGTCAAAAAAATTGTTGAAAAATGATAGGTATGAATGTGATAAGGATGAAGAGATAAATCCAATGGAATAGGTCTCTAATTGGTGCAACAAAATCCAGACTTTTTTACACTTGCGGAGTTATACTCTAGCCTGAAGAATATGCAGTGATTAAATGCCCAAATTCTTAATCAGGAATAAATGTGTAGTGATTTGGCAACTCAAATGTAGGAGACATAGTTGTGCATCAATATATCTTGTATATTTTGTTTTTTGTTTTTTGTTTCCGTCCCCCACAGATTAGGTATTCAATGGTTCTACAGACAAGGATTTTCCCTACGTTATAGCTCTCTGATATACGTGCGGGGTATAACAGTAGTACTCGGCCCAATCTCTCAAGGCACCAACTAAGGAGGCTAGACTGTGCCCTTAGTCATACTACCCGACTACCCAAGTACTAGAGAGTATCCTCCCGAGTGTTGTTCTCAGTGGCACTATAACAGTTAGGTAGTCGATATTTTTATCTAAAGAGGGCTACAGGAAATCTAGGTTGATCCGTATACAGGTGTTATCTTATGCACTACCAATCGGAGGGGTACCAACATGGGTTACAAGGGTGGCCAACAGATGTGCGCTTAAGTACCACTTGTATTTCCCGTGTGTATGAATCCTCAACCGTGGGTTTATGCACGTAATGACAGATCTTTGTAGCTTAAAGACGCCATAATACGTCTCTACCCTGAAGAAAAAAAAAATTAACCCACAATTTTTTGTCGAGGAAAGTGCTCTGATACCACTTGTAATATTCCAGATATAAAAGTATGCAGAACAGAAATAAAATACTAGAAATGGAAAATGAACAACAATATAACCATAACAACACCACAATAATACCAAAATAATATCAGAATAACACCAGAAAGAGCACTTTGATTACTGAGGGCAATGTTCACTTGCCTCTTCGAGGGGGCAACCTCCAACAGAGCAGAGCTCTATTACAATAATATCCAAGACAAAAGTTATCATACCCTCGACTACTATTTATACTAAATATGTCTATCAAAAGAACCATCTAGAGGAAGATCCTTCTAGAAGCGGAACCTTCTATTAGGTCTTCTTACATTCGACTTATTCTTCCTTATTGCTAGGCCTTATTAATATTGACCTTTATTACATCGGAATATATTATTCTACCTATGTGAGGGTTTAGGTCCCTAACAGTTGGAATCCACACCATGGGCTACAAGGACTATTCTTCTAATCTAGACATATGGCCTAGAAGAATAAATGCATGGACCATTTTCCGTCTAGAAAATGTGTGTCCATCAATACATTGACCATCTATCTAGCTGATAATCATTTTCAACACTATTGATAGTCTTCATGGAAATCAAAAAAATGAGATTCAATAGAACACAACTGTGTCTATCCATATTAGTACACAACTACAATCTAGTGGTACACTACCACACAAAGTAGCACACAACTACTTAATCAATGACACATAGTCACAACCAGTGGAACACATCCACCACAGTAGCATACATCTATTGTCCAGAGACATATAGTCTTTATAGCAATCATATCATTTGATATCAACCTGCATAGAAAAACAATATCATGATATAAACTGAGTCATCTGGGCCATTCTTCCACTCACATCTGTGAGATCTGGAAGAGCATCTGCCTTGAGAAAGTAAAACATCAGTCATGAGCTATATGGACTATTATTCTCAAGCATAGAAGAATAATTGTCCTGATTTCTGAGCATGTACCATTCACTTATCTGGGCCATTCCTCCGGCACTAAACAAAGTGCAACCTGGAGAGAATGAGTCTGCTCTAGAGAATGCATGTCCCTGATTTTTGAACCTTGACCATTCACCTAACTAGGCCATTCTTCCAGCACTAAACAAAGTGCAACCTAGAGAGAATGAGTATTCCCTAAGGAATGACTATCCATACCATTTCCTAAGGAAATGATTGTCCTGCACCAACCTCCAAAACAAACCATTCTTCGAAACTGCTCACAATTGTGAACTTCGAAAGAATGACTGCCCGGCGAGGCGGACCATTCTACTTGACCACTATTGAGAGTGACTGTCAAGAAGAAAGACTTTCCTATATCATTCCCCCACACTAGCCACAAGGGGAATCGATGTCTATGGTACATCAGCAATCTATCGAACAATTTTCATTACGAAAATGACCGTCCGATATGCACCATTTTCTGAATTGGAAAATGCATGTCCGTCAGAAATCTAAAACCACTTTCCAAACTAGAAAGGAACTGCTCATCCTGAACCATTTTTCGAATTGAAAAATGACTGTCCATAAATCAATAATGCATTAATTCTCCCTCCCAACCTGGGAGTCATCTCTTCCCTTTTCAATAAGGAATTCGTCTCCACAAGCTCCATCTTGTTTCTTGAGTATGCAATATTTTTCCATCTTAGATAGATGGTTTACAAAAATATATACTATCTGCTCATCTTTGGAGATATATATTGGAGAACCACTTCTCTTTTCTGGACCTCATCACGAAGAATGTAATGCTTGATCTCAATTTACTTCGGCCTTTCTAGAACACTGGTTTTCTCTCAAGGCTTCATATAGCTCTGATCATCATGGTTGGATTCAACTCTTTTGTTTCATGTTAGCTCATGACATTGTGGCAAGAATCAAACTAGAACATATCTAAGTGGCACTTCTTCTGTTATCATGAGAGTTTGTCATGTATTAGCAATCCATCATCTTGGAATTATGAGTAACCATTTTGATACAATATCTTTGTTATAGAAAATTTTCACCACGCTTATGTTGTGCATGAGAGGCTTTGCACCAAGTTGTTTGAATCCATACAAGATCTTTTTCCATCTGCATACAAGGGTCTCTTTATGGTATAACTCAAAACCTTGAGGTTTCTCTTCATACACTTCTTTGTTCAATTACTCCATTCATCTGATGTAAACTCCAACCCATGGATAATGCAGGAGATATAATCGCTCAGGTAGAGGTATGTCTGGTTACTAGAACAAGCTATCATCATAGTCTTCTCCCTCCATCTGGGAGAACCTTTAGTTATGTATCTCGCAATGCTTCCATTCATAAGTCTTCCATACACTATTCTTCATCACAAATTCCATTTCTTCTGCTTTATTATTTCTAGTGAGTTCAAACCAAGCTAGTAGTCTTGTGATTCTTGATATAATGATTAGTTGTTCTGGCTTTTCTTTCTCTCTTGGAATCTTCATGTTCTTCCTCATGTTTCTCTTTAGCTCTTGGGTCCATGGAGTTTTCTATAGATTCCATGCCCTGAAGATTCCAAGTTCTTCTTTTCATCATAGGATCATGGATTGGACAACCAGGAATACTTTAGGGCTTCTTTTCGAAGAAGACTTCTTCTAAAGTCGAATTGAACACGTGTTGTTTTTCATGGTTGCTACCATCAATGAGAACATGGATAGATACTTCATAATTCTTGATGGATCATATTATTTAGGATTAGCTCCTTCCTAATCCTTGCTTCATGTATGAATGCATGTTCTTCTCTTGGGATTATATAATCCGCTCCCTCCATCTAAGAGAGTCCAGGCTTCCGTCTGCATCCTCATTTCCTTCTACAAAGTGTCACAAGTTTTTTTTCTAATTTCCTCTTGAATGTTCTCTTCTTTCTAGTTTTACTTCTTCCAGGTTTCTTCAAGTTTGATTCTGATTTCATCTTATCTTGCAACTGTTACTTATGTTAATAGCTTCCACGTGAATTGTTACCAAGGGTTGTCGATGTACTTCATCTTTTCATGTGTATTGCTTGACTTGTAGTCATTGTGATAAAAATCCTTATCTTGTTATTCTTCCATAGGTATTGTTTCTCTTTGAACATCTTATCTTCTAAGAAATAGATATGCAAGATATGTACAGAAACTATGTAAACATGGTATGTACAAGAATTATGAAGAATATTGTTACCTTATCTTAGAAGAAGAAGTATGTTTTGTCCTTCTTGGCCTTCTTTGAGGGTTCCCTTTCTTCGGAAACTGATGCTTCGTGTGTTTCCTTCCTTTTCTTTAACTCGAGACAATGATTCTTGTAGTAACCATATTTTCGACAATTGGAGCATTGTATTTTTGACATGTCTTTCTCTTGATTTGGTTTCCTCCTGGAGCCAAACTTATTTTTATTCCTGAAATTCTTGAACCTTGTTGTGAAGGCTTGATTATTGTATTTCTTTTGGGGTTTATCTTTTGCACTAATCCTTGATTTTTCTTGTGCACAACAAGACCAAAGTTCTTCAAATGTACGATACTCATTCCTTGTGTTCATGCTTGCAGAAAATGCATCCCATGTCTTGGGAAGACCTTTGAGTACTATATTTACCAGTTCCTTCTATGAAATTATCTCTTCAATAGCTTGTAGTTGATCTCTTAACTGAGAAATTATCACAAAGTATGATGTTATGTTGTCATTATCATTCATTTTCATGTCACAGGGCTCATTTTTCAGACTCATTACATGTCCAATGTTTCTGACTGAGAAGAGGTTTGTTAGGGCATCATACATGTTCTTAGATGAGTCAATATGGGAGATGTAGGGTATCAGGTGGTATTTTATAGAGTCCACTATGATACTCATGGTATTGATGTCATTGTCTTTGAACTTCTCCATAACTGCAACGTTCTGAGGTTCCTTCTCTTTTCCTTCTTTGAACTGTGGTTCTGTGATTTTTCCCTTCACAATGTCCAACACTTTATTCTTGGAAAGGATGAGGTCAATCCTTGTCTTCCATGCTATGAAGTTAGAATCCCATTCTAAATTGTTTTCTGACTTCATAGAGTAAGTCATAACTACTTTGACTTGGTCAACCTTTGACTTTGACCAAAAACTCAAACTTGATGTCTTTGATTGTTGAGAATACCAGGAGGTGCACTAGGCTAGGGTGCACTAAGATATCCATAAATTAGGTCAATCTCTTCACTTAAGGTGCCTCAATAAGAGGGTTAGGGTTTCGTTGTTGCAGCAAAAATTGGTTGCAACTGCAACTGTAACTGAGCAAATCCTACCAATCTATCTTCCAACGGTTATACTGTCTAAAGATAGTGTGGGCCCATAACCTGTTATAAAGTAATGGATGTGCTTGTTTAACCATAGAAAATATAACAATATTGTCACCCAACCATAGGCCAAAGCCACCCTCGAGCACCTTAACCTTGACAAAGAATGATTCTGGAAGCAAACCAATAACCAACCATAGCTAATGCATAAAGATAACCAAGACTGGTCATAAATTCCAACTATAACCAATAGAAAGTCCGAGCCTAAACCAAAAATAGAGATTGCAGCAGTTGTTGGCTGCAGCTACTCCCAATACTTGCGCACTTGCCCAGTTTCTGTAGTGCACACCTCTTCCCAGCTGAAATTTCGAGTTGTCTGGTACAAAATGAGGTCAGGCTACTTGTATTTATATTGTTTTCTTGAGTTTTCTGGGCCGAATTCTCATTCTGGATGCTAAGTACTTAATATTAATTATTTCCTTGAGTTGACTTGTCTTCTAGGGTTAGGTTTAATTATTTGCCGAAATATTCTATTCTCGTCAGGATTGCATGTGGAGGTAAATACCTCCCGCAGCTACCATAATATCAACACTCTCATGGATGCAAGTAAAGCTAAGATGTATGCAATTGGCCCTATCTTTTATAATATTTCAAAAGGCCCACAATATCTCATGGCCAACTTCGGGCAACTTCCTAATCTGAGTGAACTTCTCTTTTCCTTCACTTTCAAAAACACATGTTCTCCCACTTTAAAGTCTCTGAAAACTCTATTCTTGTCTACATAACTTTTCTTCCTATCCTAGGCAGCCTTTAAATTTTGCTTTATATTTTCCATCTGCTCTTCCATTTCTTTTAATACTTCCATTCCAACAACTGCATTGTTTGTTGGATTATCCCAACTCACTAGAGTGTTACATTTTCTGCCATACAATGCTTCAAATAGACTCATCTTCAATGAGGCCCGATACCCATTATTGTAGAAAAATTCAACTAAATGAATATAATCTTCCCACTTTGATGGATGATCCAGCACATACATTCTAAGCATGTCTTCAATTATTCTATTATTCCTTTCTATTTTCCCATCTAACTCTGGATGATAGGTTGTACTAAAATTTAAATTTGTTCCAAAGCCCTTGAACAAACCTTTCCAAAACTTAGATGTGAACTTCGGATCACGATCTAAAACTATGGTTTTAGGTACCCCATGTAGCCTAGCAACTTATTTCATGTAGATATCTGCAATATTTGTTGTCTTGTGTGTAGTCTTTACTGGAATAAAATGTGTTGCTTTAGTCAATTTATCCACCACCACTATGATGGAATCATGTTGCTTCTTTGTTCTGGGAAGCTTAGTAATAAAATCAACTGTTGGGAAATGGGAAATGGGAAATGGTTGTAGAAAACATGCTCAGTCTTCACTTTTTGGCATTCTAGACATATGGATATGTAATTATCCATTTCCTTCTTCATTCTCGGCCAAAAGTATTGGCTTCTTACTGTTGCAATTGTTTTTTGATATGTTGGGTGCCCGTCATATGGCAGATTATGAAACTCCTTCAACACCGCATTTTTCAACTCACCGGAATTCGGCACATACACCTTACCTTTTTACATGAGAATTACATCTTCTTTCAACTCATAATAATTAAATTTCTACTAAAAATTACCTTGTTGTAATGCTTCTTTTATTTTCACATAGTGATGATTTGAATTTGTTGCTGCAATAATTTTGTCTTTTAAATATGTCATGTACATGTTGGTGGATGCAATATACACCTCATGAGCTCTCCTACTGAGTGCATCAACCACTTGATTTTCCTTTCCCTTTATATGCTTAATTTTGAATTCATATTCATTTAGAAATTCCAGCCATCTAGTTTGTCTGGCATTTAGTGTTGGTTGTCCAAACAAATGCTTCAAACCACAATGGTTTGTCCTTAGCTCAAATTTATTACCCATAAGGTAATGCCTCCACATTTTCAATGCATGTACAACCGTCGCTAACTCCAAGTCATGCGTAGCATAATTCCTCTCGTTCTCTTTTAATTTTATGGACTCATAGCATACCGCATGGTCCCTTTGACTGAGAAATCCATGAAGTCCTTCTTTGCATGCATCAGTGCACACAATAAAATATTCGTTTGGATCTACAACTTCAATATTGGTGCACTTGTCCCCCGGATGGGGTGACAAGGAGGGCAATGCAGCCACGTGGAGGGGAGCTGGGACGTGAAGTTAATACATCCACCGGCTCCCGTCAACTCGCCCATTAACGAGCCATGCACACACGCAGGAGCATTCAAGGGCTGAGACCCCTCGCGCAAGGGATGAGTACCAGCACTAGCCAGTGGGTTTTAATGGTGGAAAAGATGGATGCGGTCATAGCCATAGCCACCGTTTCAGCGTTCATTATACGAGTCGGAAGTCTTGGCAGTCGGCTGCCCTCGAACACCCAGGTGCACCAGCACCACGGTCGATTTTCTCATATTGCGACTCCAACTGAGAGCCCTGGGAGCATTCATCGGGACTGCAACATGCCAAGAATTAGAGGCAGGTCGCGACGGGGGGCGGCTTGGTATGTTGCGCAGTCGCGCCGTAAACGAAAGGAAACTTTTGAAAGGGCAATGGCAATGGCCACCAGAAGATGCAGACAGAAGCTCAGAAGGCCTCCAAGAGCGTTTGATGAGGAGAGGATTCCGGCAGAAGGTTCAGGAAATCAGCCGGAGCACACCCTGTTCGCCGCGCCTGTAAATTGGCACCCGTGCACGTCTTTTGGCTTGGTTGGTCCTTCGCAACCGGTAGAGGGCATCACAGGCGACGAAAGGCCTTACTCACCCTGCTATGTGGTGGAAGAACCTCCCCCCGAGCCCACCAGGGAAGCAGAGGCACCCAACGAGCAGGGCGGAAGAGCGGCCACCACAGAGGAGCGCGTGGACAGCAATCAGCCAGAGCAGCAAACTTCAACGGACTGGGATTATCTCAATCTCCTCTTTGAGATGAGGAATCTGCTTGGGGACCAGGTCTTCCGCATGGCAAGATTCGAGCAGCGCCTCGACATGTTCTTCGCAGCGCAATCGAGAGCCACACCAAAGAAGCAATGCCCGACTTGCGCCAGAGTCTACGCCTTTCCTGCACGATGGAAGCACTCAGTAACGGTCGACGACACACATACGAGCTCAGAGGTTATCTGATATGCAGTCCCAGACTTTGTTTTTGGTTCAGTTATTTCAGTTTACGCCTTAGGCTAGATAAATATAATTGTCTCTTAGCTCTAGACAATAGCATCAATTTTAGGACTTGGCTTGCTCGTCCCGGTTTCCTTCGGGCGAGACGTAGCAGAGATATCTTGGACAACTTTTGTTTACTTTGCAAACAGGAAGATACTTGGACATGGATGCCCAGCTGTCCCGGTTTCCTGCTTAGGCGGGACAGCTGGCATCACCTACAGATTTGTTTTTTGCCGATATTAATACAATAGGATCCAACCTTTTATTTACATAAAAAAAATATTGGTGCACTTGTCAATATTCCTTTCAAATTTTGAAAACTCTCTTCACACTTGGAAGTCCATTCAAATTTGAGTCACTTCTTTTTGCAAGGAAGTGATTGGAATTGCAATCCTTGAGAACCCTTTTATGAATCTTCAGAAATAACCGGAAATACCAATGAATGATCTAACTTCTATCACATTATTTGGCGTTGGCCATCCACTAATGGCCTTTATCTTCTCGGGATCAACTTCTATCCATGCTGCTAATATTATATGCCCCAAGTACTGAATATTATTTTGATAAAAGATGCACTTACTTCACTTAGAATACAATCTATGCTCTCTTAAAAATTGCCACACCCTTCTTAAATGTTGCTCATGTTCTTCTTTTGATTTAGAGTAAATGAGGATATCATCCAAGAACACAATTACAAACTTGTCCAAGTACTCCCTGAACACTCCATTCATCAAACACATAAATATTGCTAGGGAATTTGATAGTCCAAATGCCACTAATGTGAATTCATAATGCCCATATCTTGTTTTGCATGTTGTCTTGATGGTGTCTTCTTCCTTTATCCTCACTTGATGATATCCTGATCTCAAGTCAATCTTCAAAAGTATTCTTTCACCTTTCAGTTGGTCAAACGAATCATCAATTATGGACAAGGGATACTTATTCTTTATGGTAACCTTATTAAGTTGCTTGAAATCAATACACGACCTTAAGGTTCCATCCTTCTTCTTCACTAAAGGAACTGGGGCTCCCTAAGGTGACACAATTGGGTGCATATACCCTTTCTTCAACAACTCTTCAAGTTGCATCTGCAAATCCTTCAATTCTAGTGTACCCATTATGTATGGTGTATTGGACACTGGGGAAACTCTTGGCACCAAATCAATAGAGAAATCAATGTCTCTCTTTGGTGGAAACGCTGGAATTTCTCTAAAAACATCTTCAAAATTCCTCAAGACCAGATGGTCTTCAATGCTTGCCATTTTGTCTTTGGTTGCATCCTCCATATGGGTCATGTTATCACTAGAAGTCACCCTCCAATTGCAGAGAAGGTAATCCCAGTACCCAACAGAGTTTTATGTCACAGGTTGGTTTTAAAGCGGTCAAATGGGCGCAGACTCAAGATGATATTGTTTTAACTCAGAAAACTGGACTAGTATGCACATGCAGGTGAGGTCTAGAATCAACTTCAGTCAGTAAGTTGGAGTAAGGGTGAGTAGAGGGAATACTTTGGTGAGGAGAGTGTAGAGGTATGTTGTGGAAATCCAGTCTTCCAGCAGCCTAAGGAGGAAAAACTTAAATGCAAGATCCTCTTGAATTCAAATCTCAAAGAAACTGAAAGAAATTATAATAGCACTATAATGTAATATTCATCATAATACAATCATAAAAATCCATGTGAATCGGTCATTCATGAACTCTCTCAATATTAGAGGCAAATAAGATGGAGAAGAAACTGACTTTCATTAAACAAGATGTCTCAAAACACAAATACATAACCAAAGAACCAGTGTTCTTCATCAAAATTTTACAATACGGGAGCACTGCTCAACCATCCTCTTTTATAAAATCCCAGAACTCCACATATATACTCAAAATAATTCGCCATCCTCAGCAGAGGTGTGCTCAAATCACTGCATTCAAGGATCGGCATCTGCATATTCTTCTATCATTATGCACCTACATTCTCCTATCAGACGCGAGCTCAGATAAGTATGGGCCCTGCAGAAAAACCGGCTCACAAGGGTACCACGGGCTAACGGTCCGCCTCCACTACCAGCTCTTCCATGATTTTCATTTGTGGGGTGTGGAAAGGCTTCAACCACCTCCCCCTACTTTCATTTACTTCTTCATCGAGATCAGAATGAGGCCGAGTCGATTTGGCACCTGGAGAACGTGGTGACCCCTTCTGTGTCAACATCGACGTTTCAGCCCTGGGCGTAGCTCACGTTAACTCTACACCTTTACATGCATACGACCTCGGGCCATGACCCAGCACTTATCCCCTATGAAATTTTTGGATTTCTCATTTCAGGAGTCTTCACTCCACTCGATTCTCAATATCCCGATGCTTGAACTCTCAAAATGGCCTCTCTCGGATTGACGGTTGAATCTATTATGCATCCGACGGCCACAATTGCATCCTGAAAAACCCCAATCACCAGTCGATAAACATGCGCTTACTCTTTTTTGTGGCCCCTCTTTTCTATATGACCTCGGGCCATGACCTGGGGCTCTGTCCCCGAATGTTTTTGGGATTTCGCTTTTTGAGGAATCGGGGCATTGCTTCCTGTCAAACCTCTGATTTGTGAAACTGTGATTTCGAGATTTCATGTTTTGCAAACTTGCATCATGCTCCATGCTAAAACCCCGACTCGTGAAATCATGAATTCACTAATCTTCTACCACGTGCCCCTCCGGTTTGGACGGCCCAGATCTTCTTCACACTTCGGGACTCGGGGATTTCGCTCCTTCCTCACTTCAAAATTCCTGAAGTGGCATTCTCCATTGCCCCGATATGCGTTCGCCTTAGCACAACGCGCCCCGACTTTGGATGAGACATGGTTGTGGGTTTTTTAAGCCAAATTCTTTTGCATTTTGTCATCCAATGGCCAAATCTTAAGGGAAAACACCCCCTTGCAAGAATATGTGATAACATTAGGATCCATGGGGGATAGAGTCCTCCCTGTGAGGCTCTAAGATCTCTTTTGCAGTTCTAGTTGCCTTCTGTTGGGCTATGGAGTCAAGCTCAAAACACCCTGCTGAGGAATACAGGTTGATAAGTAAAAAATGAAAATAAACACACATGCTCCAGGGAGCTTATTTATGTACAGTCCTAAACTAATTTATTTTTACACGGTGCTAGGTGAAAGCAAATTTCCACCATAGCCATTCAAGTAACTCCCTGACTGGAAGTTCCTTTACTCTGTCAATGATTGATAACAAATGATGCAACCGTGACAACAGAACAATTACATCCTTTAGATTTCCTCCAAAGGTTGAAGTTGAGAAAAAGCTATGTGGCTCCAAGGCTTGAAGGAAATGCAGCTCCATGTACTCGCTAACGGGATCATAGAATGAGTGGAAAACTATGAAAATTTTGTAACAGACAACCCGATCTGCTCCACAACTTCCCACACATAGCTAAATATCTATGATAAGAACAGGTGGATGAGAAGTTGATGCAGGCTTAATGGTCTCAGGTGGTGGTTTCTCACCTACAGACTCTGGGCAGGCTATGAACTACCCCTTCTGTTGCACTTTTTCTTCTTTATGGATTTCCCAAGGATCAGAGTCATAATGATCATAAACATGACCCATGGGAAAGCTCTGCTCTTCAATCTGTTGCGCAGGATGGTTGATTTTCTCATGATGATTTTTGTTAATGAATAGAGGATAGGGATCTATTGTATGCTCTTGGAAATCTGGCATATTCAGCTCAGAATCTGATTCGTAGTTGTCATATACAGGTTGGTTTCTCCCCAAGTTAGCAAATTGCGATGTGGGGCCCTGTTGTTCTTCATCTGAATAATCATTGAAGCTAGGGACAACAGACACCACAGGAGAAGAATGCAAGGCCTCTACAGCTATGAAATCTTCATTATCATCCTCAGTAGAGTTGCCAAGAACATCTGCCTCAAGGACTGGAAAAGCCTCTGCGCTTTCGTCAGATTCCAACCTTTCTAGTTTGGCAGAGAGAGATTTTATCAGTTTCATCAGCTCACCCAAAGCATATTTTTCCTCCTTGCAGCCTTCCTCCTCACAGCTTTCATTTGAAACAATCATACCTTTAACACAATATTTATATTCTTCACAACAATTATGACAAATTAACTCAGAGGAATAATACCTTTGAAAATGATTATTGAAAGCTACATGAAATTCTTCCAAGGAGGAGATGCTAGCAGGGGGTAAGGAGAGGTACCATTCACGAGCATCCCCTGCTAATGATAACATGAACATTTTTAATAATATATCCTCATGATGTATCTCCCACTAATGCATGAGTTCATGAAACTCACGGAGATGCTAAGCAGGGTTGTCCTCTTTACGCCCTTTAAATATGGGAAAAAAATCACCCCATTCATCCATAGTAGGAACAACATTTGGAAAACTAGGAACAAAGGAGAAATTAAAAGGAGCAAACCTTCGAGCCAATTTTTTTTCCATTTCAGACCAGTGGAGTCGCCAATCAATCTTTAATCATGGAGTCATTAGGTGAATGATATGCAGTCTAAGCCTGTCTAGTCTTTGTTCACCATCAAAGACCAGATTTGATCATTGTGTTCTCCCATAGAGTTGTAGGTGTAGCTAGAAGCAGCCACACTGAAACAGTGGAGTCGCCTTAGTGGAGTCGCCAGGTGCAAGAGCAATCTTCAGAGGTTCTGATATCTAATGCACCTTCAGAATCAAAAGTTTGTTGTCGTTCTACTCAGAGAAAGGTCTTCAATTCGTTCCCTGGAAACGGCACCAGAAATGTTAGCACTAGAAGTCACCCTCTGATTGTAGAGAGGGTAATCCTAGTACCCATCAGAGTTTTATGTCACAAGTTGGTTTTAAATCAGTCAAATGGGCACAAACTCAAGATGATATCGTTTTAACTCAGAAAATTGGTTGGTATGCACATGAAGGTGAGTTCTGGAATCAACTTCAGTCAGTAAGTTGAATTAAGGGTGAGTAGAGGGAACACTTTGGTGAGGAGAGTGTAGAGGTATATTATGGACATCAGGTCTTCCAGCAGCCTAAGGAGGAAAAACTTAAACGCAAGATCTTCTTGAATTCAAATCTCAAAGAAACTAAAAGAAATTATAACAACACTATAATGTAATATTCATCATAATACAGTCATAACAATCCACATGAATCGGTCATTCATGAACTCTCTCAGTATCAGAGGAAAATAAGATGGAGAAGAAATTGACTTTCATTAAACAATGTGTCTCAAAAAACAAATACATAACCATAGAACCAATGTTCTTCATCAAAATTTTACAATACGGGAGCACTGCTCAACCATCCTCTTTTACAAAATCCCAAAACTCCACATATATACTCAAAATAATTCGCCATCCTCAACAGAGGTGTGCTCGAACCACTGCATTCAAGGCTCGACGTCTACATCTTCTTCTATCATTCTGCACCTACATTCTCCTGTTAGACGCGAGCTCAGATCAGTATGGGCCCTGTAGAAAAACCAGCTCGCAAGGGTACCACGGGATGACAGTCCACCTCCACTTCTAGCTCTTCCATGCTTTTCATTTATGGGGTGAGGCAAGGCTTCAACCACCTTCCCCCACTTTCATTTATTTCTTCATCGGGATCAGAATGAGGCCAAGTCGATTTGGCACCTGGAGAACGTGGCAACCCCTTCTGCGGCAACATCGGTGTTTTGGCCCTAGGCGTAGCTCACGTGAACTCTGAACCTTTACCTGCATACAACCTCGAGCCATGACCCAACGCTTATCACCTATAAATTTCTGGTATTTCGCATTTTGAGAGTCTTCACTCCACTTGATTCCCAATATCCCGATGCTCGAACTCGCGAAATGGCCTCTATCAGATTGATGTTCAGATCTTCTATGCATCCGACGACCACGATTACATCCCAAAAACCCCATTCACCAGCCGATAAATAGGCGCTTACTCTTCTTTGTGGCCCTGCTTTTCTATATGACCTCAGGCCATGACCTGGGGCTCTATCCCCAAATGTTTTTGGGACTTCACTTTTCGGGGAATCGGGGCGTTGATTCCTGTCAAACCTCTGATTTGTGAAACCATGATTTCGGGATTTTGCATTTTGCGAACTTCCATCGTGCTCCACGCTAAAACCCCGACTTGCGAAATCAAAAATTCACTAATCTGTTGCCACGTGCCCCTCTGGAAACAATTAAAAGTTGCAATTTAAAAGTTGCAATTTCCACTCTTTTGTTGCTACAGAATTCACTTATATCATTTTTGAAGAAGATATAATTCCCAATAAAATATTATGGGTTGACAGATTTCTTCTACTCCTCACGATCTTTCCCAGCGACTAATCGTTCACTTCAATTCGAGATTTGCGCTGGAATTTATGGTGGAAAAACATTGAAGAATTATTCAATAGCGCATTCAACACAGTAGCAACACTCAACAACTATCTGATCATCTCTCGATTAGATATCCATCGTTTATGGATTCATCACGGATGTAAGCTGCATCTCTTCACCGCCATACTCTTCACCTCTTGTACATTTAATTTTCATTGAATTATTCTACGAAAATTGAGGCTTTTTCCCAATTTCACCTCAATTTTGTCATGGGTGCCATAGCACATTACTATGCAAAATACTCATAAAAACAAAAATTTTGCTAACTAATGAATTCATTACAGTTAACCAATTTCACGTATCTTTTAGCTACGAATTAAAACAGGTTTAGCTATTGTCTACAACCATAAAATAGAAGCATCTACAACATGTTAATAAACAACATGAAACGCAACTTAATCATTCACACAACAACGTATAAATCACTTCCAAATACTTAGAGTTCATGCACAACAATTAAACACATAAAGTCATGCAACAACAAGATGAAACACTTATCTTTTCACAACAGTTGTGCAATCAACTACTTGGGACGGAAGTTCTGCCCAACCATAGACTGACTTTTCCAAATCTCAACATCCAGTCACCCCCAAGTTGAGGCTAGCAATCCAGAAAAGAGGGTGGTCTCTCACAGTGCACTCACAACTCATAAAACTCACAACCCAATTGATATTCTCCTACAACTATCTCGATTTTCCACCAACCCTCTTCATATTAACTTGTCCAACCCAAGGAATGTACCCCGTCATTGATATCATTCCCTCGGGCATCCCATTCATTTATCAGGGTCTCTCTAGCACAGGTAACCAAGAATCTCTTAGCTAGGAACTCAAGGGAACTTGCTTCTAGGAAAACTATCAGCAAACCAACAACAACGCTTGTTGTTTTAGTACAACTCACACATGAGCTCACTCTTTAGGCCTAGAAACCTGGCTCTTCAATTTTCTAGCTCCTATTCGCTCCAAATACGCTCCAGCATGCTCTAGAATTTTCCCTCCATGGCTTCACCAGCTCCAAGCTTTGTTTCTTGCTATCTACTTGCTTTCCATGCACAAAAATTAATCTCTAAAACTTCTCTCTCCCCACCCATACGAATTTCCTCTCTTTGGCTTGTCTTTCTTGACTCACACTCATCCCCAAGATGATTGTACTCCACCCCCATGTGCCCAATAACTTTGGGAAGTGACCACTCACACCACCCTATTACATGTATTCAATGATTGGCTTTGGGAACACTCAATCAAAAATGGAAGGTTCATATACAATTAGCAAATTTAGGAAAATGGGTTAAATTAATATACATGGGTATTTCCCCCTTGGACCCCTCTTGTCCATTATCCTATAAACTCCCCCCTCTTGTGGATTAGTTCATCCCCCATATCTTATCCATGTCCCCTTAACAGTTGACATCACATTTTTATTATTAAAACATAAAATCTCAATTCACATATTACATCACTTTGGCCATAGCCACACATTATATCTACATAAGCATTAATTAAACTGGGGATTATAGTGGGGATGTTACAGTTATAGAATTTTTAGCGGCCTATGAGAAGTTGGAAATATGTACATAGGACTTTTTTTATTCCTTTATTAAAGAATGTTCATAAGTGGCCTCAAAGAGGAACTTCGAGCATAATTCATGATGCAACACCTAGTTACTAGGTTGGAAGCCTATGAGTGAGCTAAAGGAGATGAGATTGTAATTAATGCCCAAATCAAGAGACTCTCTTTCACCTCTCACATTCACCCTCCTTTGGAAACTACCACCGACCCCTCCAACTCTCCACCCTTGAGAATCCAAAAGTTGTCCCAAGAAGAGATGGTAGAACATTAATGCCTTCGACTTTGCTATAATTGTGATAGGCAACATTTCAAAGGGAATAAATGTAAATTATTATTATTTTTTTTAATTTCAAATGGATGTACCACCCCAAGACCACTAAGAAGAAATCCTAGTCAATGAAACTCATGAACATTGATGTGAAGGCACGACCCTTCCTACTTAAGATGTAACAACCTTACCAACTCCTTTTGAAGAACCTCAAATTTCCCTCTATGTTTTATCTAGTTTTTCTACACCACGGACTCTAAAGTTCATTGGGTATATCAAGAACCACAAAGTGACTATGTTGATTGATAGTGGAAAAACCTAAAATTTCATTCATAAGAGAGTGGCAGAAGTCACCATTGTTATGTCCATGTCATACCTAATTTTCAAGTTGTGATAGCCAAGGGGGGTATGATGAAATGTGGAGGTCGATGTGAAAATGTGTGACTTCAAATGGGTGAGTATCATCTCAAAGTCACATGTTTTCTATTGAAATGGGTGGTTGTGATGTAGTCCTCCATGTAGAATGGTTACGCACTTTGGGACCAGTAACCATGGATTTCAAGGATTTGTATACGAGTTTCACTGAGGAAGGGCATAAGCATACACTCTAGGGACTTCAATCTAGTTCCCCTAAAATTATTATCTCTCATTGTATGGAGAAGTTATTGAAGAAAGAACGATCATGCATTATATCCCAATTTCATGCCATACAAGTAGTGGATACCCCCCCACAGGTGATTCACCCTGATTTGTAGTTAGTCATAGCTAAACATCAACGAGTATTTGACACACCCCACAACTTCCCACCTTCATGTGGTGAAGATGACAATGGAATTCCCTTGGTTCCAGGTAATAAACCACCCAATGTGCATCCTTATCAACATCATTTTTCATAGAAGAATGAAATAGGAAACATCATCTAGGAACTATTAGAGGTGGGAGTCATACACCCCAACACCAAGCCTTATTCCTCACCTATGGTCATGGTACTAAATAAAGAAGGAAATTGGTGCATGTGTCTTGATTTCCAAGCTATAAATAAGTTGACCATCAAGGACAAATTTTCCATTCCCATTATTGATGATCTCCTATATGAGCTTCATGGAGCCAAATTCCTACATCTTTTCATTAGAAGGAATTTGGGAATTATGTCAGTACAATAATACTCAATTGGGAGTAATACTCCCACTAATGTTAAAAAAAATTGGGCCTTATCATTCCTTTTGTTGTATTGATCGCTAGGGTATAACTTTCTAGTAACCCTTTTTTATGTGGACCCAATAATACAATGTTCACGGTATATCCCAAAAGACTCCTTTCAAGTCATCGTTCATAGTGAGATAAGTCAGAAATAACACTTCAATGGGATCTTAGGTGGTCACATAGTCCTACTCGCAACATGGTGTCCATAGAGGATAGAACCTAGGATCTGCATAGTGATCATCAACAATTTGAATCTAAGTTTTCTTATATTGATTCTTCAACCAAAAACCTCACAGTTAATTTCAAACGTATGTTCAAGTATCTATATACAACCTTGGTTATCAAGATGCTAGATCCACACATGGATCCAACCAAGGGGGAATCCTCAATAAATGAAGAGAATCACATTCACATGGTCTTTTCGAATAACCAACACACGACATTTCAGGATCACAACTTATGGAATCACTTTCCAAAGGTAAATATGGACATGTTTAATGGTTCTTATCCCTCCATATGGGTTACACAAATGGAACACTATTTGTCTCTCCATGGAATTACTAATGACCTAGTGAATCTTAGAGTGGGGATTTTATATCTGGATACTAAATGTTGGCAATGGTATAAAAATTCTTATGGCATCTAAATTTCCTGAAGTCATTTTGCGAAGGACATCTATGCTTATTTTGAATGAGACACTCATTATTTGGGGTAATTGACCAAATTATGGAAAATAGGCATAGTTATAGACTTTATATCAGCCTTTGACTAGTTGGAAATACGTACAAAGGAACTATTTGATTCCTTTATTAAAGAAATTTTCATTAGTGGCCTCAAGGGGGGAATTCAAGCACAAGTCATGATGTAGTGTTTAGTTACTTGGATGGAAGCCTATGAGTGAGCTAAAGAAGCTAAAATGGTAATCAATGCCCAAACCAAAAGACTT
>ML792892.1:140662-152593 GCA_009831015.1 Picea engelmannii | reverse complement strand
AACCCTCTTTGTGTTCTTGGCAACCCCAATATGAAGTCCATGCTGACTACATCCCACGGCCTCTCAGGTATGGGTAATGGTTGATAAAAACCTGCATTCTGCCTCTTTCCTTTTGAATGTTGACAAATTCTACATCTGTCCACGAATATTTTGACATCTGCTCGCATTCTTGGCCAAAAATATGACTCATTCAACTTTTTGAACATCTTGTCATGACCAAATTGTCTGGTCAATCCTCCACTAAGTTTCTCCTTCAGCAAGTTCTCCCTCATGGAGCATTTTGGAATACAAAGTTGATTACCTTTAAACAGTAATCCTTCCTGGATCATGTATTCTGCCCATTGGCTTCTATCCCTGAGAATTGGATTCTCAGCTGCTTCATACGCCTCTTTAAAATCTAGATCATCTCTGTACATGTCCCTGAGATCATCAAAACCCAATGTTTTGACTCTGAACTCCTGCAATAGCAAACATTTCCTGCTCAAAGCATCAGCAACTTTGTTAGCAGCTCCAGAAATATGTTTAATCACAAAAGTGAAATTTTGCATATATTCAACCCATTTAACATGTCTTTGATTCAACTTCTCTTGTTGAGTCACAAATTGTAATGCATGATTATCACTATACAAGACAAACTCCTTAGGAATTAAGTAATGTCTCCATTTTTTCAATGCCTGAATAATAACATAGAATTCCTTATCATACATGGAGTATTTTATCTTGGCTTCATTCAACTTCTCGTTGAAATATGTTATCGGTCTGTCTTCTTGACTCAAGACTTCCCCTATTGCAAATCCACTTGCATCACATTTTACTTGAAATGTCTTTTGCAAATCAGGCAACACCAGAATTGGTTGTTCCGTAATTTTCCTTTTCAGCAAATTGAAGCTTTTCTCAGCCTCTTCTGTCCAGTGAAAAGATTTGTGTCTCTTCTTCACTGTGTCCATCATTAGTGCACTAATTCCATTGAAATTCCTGATGAACTTTCGGTAGAAACTAGCCAATCCGTGAAAACTTCAAACTTCAAAGATATTCTTTGGTGACGGCCAATTCTTGATTACCTCCACCTTATCTGGATCCATCCTCAACTTATCTGCAAAAATAACAAACCCCAAATAAATGATCTTTGTCTTCATGAATGAGGATTTCTTCATGTTTATCAGCAACTTCTCTTGTTGTAACCTATTCATCACTGTAGCCAAATGTTTCAGATGCTCTGCCTTTGTTTTACTGAAAATCAGTATGTCATCAAGATACACAATGACAAATTTTTCGATGAAATCCTTCAGGACTTCATTCATCAATCTCATGAAAGTACTCGGCGTGTTTTTTAAACCAAACGGCATGACAAGCCATTCGTATAACCCTTCATTGGTTTTGAATGTTGTCTTCCATTCGTCACCTTCCCTCATGCGGATTTGGTGATAACCACTTTTCAAATCAATCTTTGAAAAAAATTTGGCCCCACTCAAGCAATCCATCAGATCATCCATCCTTGGCAATGGAAATCTGTACCTAATGGTTATTTTTTTGATTGCCCTCGAGTCAATAAACATCCTCCAGCCTCCATCTTTCTTCGGACTGAGTAATGTCGGAACAGCACATGGACTCAAGCTTTCTCTGACCAAACATGTGTCCAACAAATCTTGGACTTGTCTTTTGACCTCTTCATTCTCCTACGGTGTTAATATGTACGCTTCTTTGTTTGGAAAACTAGCTCCAGGTATGAGATCAATTTGATGACTTATACTTCTAATCGGTGGCAACGAACGAGGTAGTTCGTCCACTACTATGTCAATGAACTCTTCCAGCAGTTCCTGAACCTCTTCTGGTAAATCATCTACCCTTGTGTTGGTTAAAACAATCTTTGGCTTCCTGACCACAATGAATTGCGGTTCCTCCTTCTTCTTAACCTCTGTAAGAAGTTCCTTCCCTCTCATGAGAAGTACAGTGTTGCTCACCTCTGGTTTTATTTCTTTATCTTTGATCGGCAACAGCATGTGAGTTCTCCCATTTTTTTCTAGGGTGTATGTGTTCATTCTCCCGTTATGAATCACATTCATGTCATATTTCCACGGTCTACCCAGAAATAGATGACAAACATCCATAGGAATAACATCACAGAGTATTTCATCTTTATACCATCCTATTTTAAACTCAACTAAACATTGCTTGGTGACATTTACCTGATGTCCTTTTTGCAACCACGAAACTCTGTATGGGCTTGGATGATCAATCGTCTCCATCTCCAGTTTTTCTACCATCTCTGTTGAAACGAGATTATCCGTGCTACCACTGTCTACAATAACTTTACATTTCCAGTCTTTGGTTTTGCACACAGTCCGAAAAAGTTTGTTTCTTTGGACTGGACTCTCCACCTCCTTCTCTGGTGTCAAAAGAGATTTTCGCATCATCAGCGATCTTCTGCCTTCAGCATCATCTGCCTCAACATTTCACCTTTCTGCTTCAGCAATGTGAGTCTCTCCTTCCTCTTTCTTCTTGTCTGGACATTCATAAGACTTGTGTCTGACCTTTCCGCACGTGAAGTATTTTATCACTCCACCTCTTCCTCTTCCTCTACCTCTAGTACGAGGAAAAATGTTGTTATCGGCATACTCTCCTCTCTGATCAGCATATTGCCTTCTCTGTCCAGCATATTTCTCTTTTTGTGATCTTCCACCTCTCTCAATATGAGGTTTCTTCCATTCTTCCTTAGTCTTCTGATTTCTATCTTGGACGACTGATTTTCCCCTGGCTTGACTTATGCCTCAGCCTCTTTGACGTTGTTTTCGGCTCAGCTTCTCTTCCGCCTTTAGAGCCATTTGATAAGTATCTTCCACTGTTCGGATGGTCATCATGCTCATCTCATCTTGAATTTCATATCTCAGGCCATTCATATACCTGGAAACCTTTTCATCATTACTTTCACGATGACCTGCTCTGATGTTCAGCCTGTAGAACTCTTCAATGTACTCCTTCACTGTCATCAGCTTATGTCTCAAATTCTGCATTCTTCGAAACAAAGTAATTTGGTAATCTCTGGGAATGAATTTCTCTTTCATCTTTGCATTCATCCTATCCCAACTCTTGATTCTTTGCTTGCCTTGGCAGTGTTTGTCAGCTTGCAGTTCATCCCACCACAATGATGCATGTCCTTTAAGTCTCATGGCAGCATGTTTGACCTTCTTGTTTTCTTCGACATCTTCATAGTCAAAATATGTGTCCAGAGCTCTAATCCAGTCTAGAAGCTCTTCAGCATCCAAGTTTCCCTCATTAACTGGAATGTCCATTTTGGATCTTTCCCTCATTCTTGCAACATCTCTAATCAAGCATTCATTTGCTGCATCTTCTGCTGCAATTTCTTCTTCTAAATATCCAGTGTCATCTTTGCTTTCGGACTCACTGACATCTCCAATATCAGTTGTGCACCTTTGTTTTATTTCCACATCCACGAGTCTGGTGCGAATGTCATGCAGATCTCTTTCCACTTCTGGATTCTGCACCTACCTGCCCCTTCCTTCTAGCATTTCCCTTTCCTCTGGCGGATCGGGTGTTTGCCTGTCTCTTCTCCTCGGTGGCATGGCTGAAATTCCTTCTCGTTTTTCCTGCCTGAAATATACAAACAAGAATCATGCTCTGATACTAGATGGTGCAGAGTCACTCGGCCCTCAGGTCGAGGATCCGCTTACAGGATCGTTCTTTGTTTCCCTTTGAGCTGGATCATCTCTTTCAATTCCCTGCTTGAATCTTCTTTCTTTTGATCCACAGGTCCTTTCGGAAGCTTCCCTGGCATGAACGGCACTAGGTGCAGGCTCCCCCTTCTCCGCGTGACCACCGGCTATGACCAAGGCCTAAACTAAAAGGCGCTTGTCACAACTCGCCACTCGCGAGTTCGTGAGTCAAGACTCTCGACTCTTCCTTCCCAAACTCATGATACCCGAAATGTCGATACGGGTATAGCTCCATGTTGTCAGCGCCCTCCACGCGTGACCACTGGCTAGGCTTCCCACTAGTGCTTCTCGCCTTTCGCCACTTCGCAAGTCGAAAGGTTGGACTTCTGTCCCCTTATCTTACGAACCCTCGAGACACAAAAAGTCAACGGGGTGTTGACTCTCTTCAATGAACAATGCGTGTCTCCCTGCTATCAGCGCCCTCCGCGCGTGACCACCGGCTAGGCTTCCCACTAGCGCTTCTCGCCTTTTGCCATTTTGCAAGTTGAAAGGTTGGACTTCCGTCCCCTTATCTTACGAACCCCCGAGACACAAAAATTCAACGGGGTGTTGACTCCCTTCAACGAACAATGCGTGTCCTCCTGTCTATTCCACGAGCCCACCTTGCGATTTTTCCACGTGTTCCTTACGCTCCACTTCACACTTCGCCTTTCGCAACCTAGAGTACCCAACCTTTGGACTCTCACCTCATGAGCCTCCGAGTTCGCGAGATCTCTAGATCTCTTCCACCTGTCCTCCCCGGATGGACGACTCTGATCCACTCGCCACTTCGCTCTCGCCTTTCACAACTTCACGAACCTTGATGCAAAACTTTCGACCCTTCAACTCACGAAACCCCGAAATGATATTTCGCGAACGATCCAACGGCCCTGGATGACTTGGATCCTATGGCCCTGATTTCTTCTAAGCTTATGCTTGAGGAAAGATCGTCGTAACGCACCTACTTCTCTACAAGATCTGACGGCTCTTGTGACTTCGCGAATTCTTCTCAAAGAATTCTAACCGTCCATTTCTTCCTGGACAATTCCTGCAAATTTAACCAAGTATTTCTCTGCGGAACTTACCCGCCTGCAACGCAAACTTGCTACACCTCCTTTCAACACTTCAAGGCACCAACCTTCTGTGCTTTTCTTCGACAACTGCGAAGACCCTATCCCTCCTGATCTTTCTCCAACTCCGAGTCTTAAAGAAGAATCCCGCACGCACTCCTTGCGGCGAATCCTTCAATTACTTCAAGGAATTGAAGTCCTTCGACTCTACGCACTCCCTGCAGTAGTAGTCCTTCAGCAATTTCTCAGGTTCGCAAACTCTAAGACTTTACTCGGCCTGCGCACACCTTGCACGGCTCCTATGCTCAACTTTCACTTCTGCGCGAATGAGAACAATTGTTATCCCTCCTGAGCTTTCAGAGATGAACTCTGACTTCTGTCAACGCACTCCTTGTGGACAAACTTCACTGCACTCCTTGCAGGAATTTTACTCACTCAGGCAGAGAAACAATTGAAACTCATTCCTTACTCTTCCTCCCAGATTTCAAACATTTAACACGAAATCATACACACATGGCATAAACAGCAAATGCATGATAGAAAGAGTAAAACATTCATGAGCATAACATTCAACAATGCATACACAAAGAATATATGAGAACCATGAGTCTGAATCAAGGCTTTTTTTGTATTAATCCAGAACTTTTGTACATGGAATTATTCTACACAGCTCTCTGCTTCTTCTCTTCTCTACTCTATCTTGACAATCATGTTACAATTATACAATGAGGGTGTCTATATCTCATTTCCCTCTTGCGCTCTAAAACTATCTAATCTAGAATTAAATCATATCTACCGACATTCATTACACATAAAGGCTCCTATCTACTATGGACGAGAGCGGATCGCTCAAGGTCCTTTTACAATAATACAAGCATGCCTCCACTTAATGACTTCATTAATATTTCAAAACATTTTCAAAAAATGTGCTCGGTGCTTTTCCAGTTGTCTCTTATCTCCGCGTTGTCTCGTCGCTGGCTATGCTTGCACGCCCTTGCGATGCTCCTGCATCAAAGTCAGAGTACTTTAAAAATTTGATCTACGCACATTCACCAATGCTAAGGGACTTGGCCATGTATTTAGCTTCGATGTTATTGATGCAAAAAATGGTGAAATCCGCATTACCTGCTTCAACATACAAGCGACAAATTTCCATCCTTCCATAGACATTGGCAAAATTTACATCATCTCAAAAGGGTACATCAATCTTGCAAGAAAAGAATTCAATCATTTAAAAAATGATTGGGAAATAACTCTAGATATTACCTCGACCATTGAAGTCTATTTAGAGGATGATCATTCAATATGAAACCACAACTTTATGTTCACTCCTATTAATTTGGTACCAACTTTGGTCAACAACTCTATAGTTGATATTATTGGAATTGTTATCTCTATTAGCCCTTTAACAACCATCATGGAAAAGAATGGAATATAGACACATAAGAGAACCCTCCAACTAAAATACATGTTAGGGTATAGTATAGAGGTCACATTATGGGGAGTCTTTTGCAACAAACATAATCTACACCAATATTATATCTCAAATGCCTTTCCAATAATCACTCTAAAAGCAGTAAAAGTAACTGACTTTGATAGGATATCAATTACTACAACCTTCACATCCCATCTTTCCATCAATCCTATTCTCAAAGAAGCCCAAGATTTGACAACCTAGTTTGATAACCCTTTAACAGATCTAACTTGTCATTCCTTATCTACACATGGAGCTTCAAGAGGCCACCCTTCTGTTAAAAAACACTTGGTTGACATAGAAAATGAGGGAATTGGTAAAGATCGAAACCCTACATTCATTTTGGTTGAGGCAACTATTGCTTCTTTAAATACAGACAGTTGTTGGTATGTTGCATGCCCACTTACATTCAAAGATCGAAAGTGTAAAAAAAAACTCACACCTATTGAAGATGGTGTCTGGAACTGCCAAAGGTGCAATCAACATGTTTTTGAATGTGAGTATAGGTACATTTTCCAGTTCATCATTGAAGACCAAACAAGAAAGATCAATGTTACAGCATTTCAAGAAGTCGTCGAACAACTTATAGGTGTTTCTGCAGAGAAGTTATATGAATATGAATATGAGGGAAATACCAAAAAATCACTGACATATTTGGAAATTTGTTCTTTCATAGCTACTTGTTCAAACTTGTAGTGCATGAAGAAATATTTTCCAATCAAAAACAAATCAAAAGCATCGTGATTGCATGTGAAAAAATTGATCGCATATCAAATCCAAAAGAGGACATCCTGGTCCCTTAATTGTTGGATAAATAGTGCTTCCAAAGTGTTATGGTTGTTTTTTTCAAACACCAACTTGTAATTTCCATGCTTTTGTGCATATACATATTATATAAACTTTTTATGTTTTGGAGTTTTTTTATATTCGTTATAACATTTGTATGGAAGAAATCCAACCTATGCATTCACTTAAAACATATTAAAAAAAAAACTATTGTTTGTATAACTATTTTAAGAATATGCTTACAAAAACATGCTATCAAACATATAAAATGTGATATCAAGCACTTTGAATTCTAACTACAATTTTTTTATTTTTTTCTCTTATAGGAAATTTCATCTGGCACAAGAATTGCCCCAATGTTGCCAACTACAACAACAAACACCATTGGTGAAGATCTCTCAAGATCATTAGAAAGGCATGTTCTCTTTCAACAATGCATGCCATCAAATACTTCACACATAACATCTTCACAAATTCAACGTCTCAACAAGACTCTATAAAATCGTCAGCGCCATACACTTCATGCTACAAAAATAAATGAAAAAAAAAAAAAATAGATGGAACAATTACATTATTAATACAGAAACCACTTGTTCATTCACTACTCCTCTATCTACATCTAGGATCCAACAAAATGAACAACGTCGACTTAAATATGCTAGAAAAAAAAAAAAAAAAAAAAAATGGATAGACTTAGAGAGACTTCACTTATAAACCAAAACCAACCTTGTGTGGAATTACCAACACGTGTTCTACAACCTCAAACCCATACACATGATTCCCACTCTTTCTGAAAATGTATTGATTCCTTGTCTAACATGAATACATGCACTACATGTATGGAATCATATCCTGGCATTCCTATTCACCCATATCCAAATGGACACATTTGTACTCGTTGTCATAGAGAAAATAATGGGCATCGTTTCTCTAAATGGAATAATATGGACTCCGGTGACCAACCCAAAATTCTATCAATACTTACACAGGGTGAGGAAATGTTAATTGCTCGAGTTAGCCCCATCTTGCAAGTTAGGCATGCTCGAGGTGGACAATAAAAATATAGTGGCCACACTATTAGTTTCCTGTAACAAATCCTCCACGTAGAAACTTTATTGCCCCATCACCTTTCATAACTTGATATCTTAGTTTTCAAGAGACATGGATGAAAGGGGAAATTCTATGATTGTTATGTGACAAAATCTCTTGTCATCAATGCATTGCTCTACAAGATACAACATGACAAATATTACAATGATGTACAAATTGACCAAAACGTGCTTTCCTCACTTCCCACTACGCGCACCAATGTCTCCACTCGACTTCATTATGTCTCTACAGAAAATTTAACTTCTCCCACTGAAACACCAAATATCTCTTTAGAAAACCATGATGTTTTCCAAGATGAACAACCAATGTCTTCCTTTGCCTTTAAATTGCTTAATACACAACAAGAAGTGGAAAAAATAAGAGCATTTGTTAACACTACATATAACTTTTCACCAAATACAATTGAATGGCCAACAATTGGCCTATCACCAATCAATGAGTACAACATAGAGGGTCTATTCGGCATGGCCTTTCCTGCTCTTTTCCCCACTGGAGATGCCCTTCCTCGCCAACCACGCATGAGAAACATACCACTTGATACTTATGCATTATACTTAATGAGATACCATGACAATAGGTTTGGAAGTCATCCTCGTTTCAGATACTAATTCTATAATTTGATTATGTGCCATCAAAGTCAATCAACAGCTACATTTGTTTTCAAACAAATCCAAAATCATAACACACCCACCACAATTCAAGAATTGTGTGCGCATCTCAAAGAACTTCCTGCGGACAAACTCCCGGAACAAGTCATGCGCTTCGGAGCACATCTACGTGGCACTAGAGAATTCTGGACCATGTGAAGGACCGAGCTAACGGACATGATCACACAGCTTCAATACCCAACCTTGTTTTTCACTCTGAGTGCAGCAGACACAAAATGGACAGACTTGCACACAGTTATGCAAAAGGATAGACCCCTTGACCCAATGCTTCGCCAATGTTGGCGTACAAACAATGTCATTGATCGCCCCCACATTGTAACTTATTACATGCACAAAAGGTTTTCAATCTTCCATGAGGAGATACTACAAAAAAAAATGCACGCAATTGACTATTGGTATAGGTACACAATGTATACTACTTGTAATTACCTCTACCAAACCTATACATTTATATGCTCTTTACTAATCATTTCATATCCCTTTTACAGCTATGAATGGCAATGTTAAGAACCAAATATCAATATAGCATAGAAAAACCTCAGACTAAGTACTCAATGCCTTGAAAAAGAGAGAAATTCAGATAATAAGCCTCTTCGAGGGGGAAACCTCCTTATGCCCACATAAATGTACAATTACAAGATGATTCAAAATGAAAATGTCTCCTTGGTATATATAAGAGACTAGGAGGTATAATTACAACAAATGGACTAAAGTCAACATAAATAAAATAACATTACTAATATAATATGCCCCAATTAAGGGGTAATGAGCCACTATTTAGGGCTTAACATGCCCCTCCCCTTGAGACAAGTGTTGTCTGCAACGCTTGAGTAACTCTGGATGCTTCTGTATAAAGGACTCATCTTCCCAAGTGGAATCTTTAGCCGGTAGTTTCCTCCATTTAATGAGATACTCTGAAATGGATCTATTCCTCAGCTAGCGAATTCTTGTGTCAGTGATGGCTTCAAGCTCCAATATGATTTTTCCTTCCTCGTCAAGTTCTAGCAATATAGTTTGAATTGGGATCTTGAAACCTATAACCTTCTTTAAGCATGAAACATGGAAAACTGGGTGCACTCGTGAAGACGTAGGCAACTCCAATTTGTATGCCATAGTACCAATATTTTGCAACACCTTATAAGGGCCATAGTACTTTGGTGATAATTTATTATCCTTCTTGGCTTGCTTGAGGGACATCTATTTGTATGGTTGTATTCTTAAAAACACCTAATCCCCTACTTCAAAACTTCTTTCACTACAATGTTGATTTGCTTGTTGTTTCAGACGATTTTGTGCCATGGTCAGGTTTTCCTTTAATATTTGGAGAACTTGTTGTTGATGCTCGATGTGATCTTCCACTGCTTGAACCTTAGATTTTTCTTTTAGAGAAGAAGTGATGGAAGGAGGGTGGTATCCATAGAGTGCCATAAATGGTGTCATTTTTGTTGCAGTGTGAAAGGAAGTGTTATACCACCATTCTGTCAAGGGTAACCATTTGAACCATTGTGTTTGTTTATCAGAGACAAAGCAATGAAGGTAGCCTTCCAAACATTTGTTCACTATCTCAGTTTTTCCATCAGATTGAGGATGATAGGATGACCTATGAGCCAATTGAGTACCCAAACAAGAAAATAATTATATCCAAAAATGTCAAGTGAAGATGGGATCTTTGTCACTTACAATAATCTTTGGGTTGCCATGTAGCTTTTGAACTGTCTCCATGAATGCGGTGGCAATTGTACTAGCATTGAAGGGATGAGAGAGTGCACAAAAGAGTGTGTACTTGGTTAGTCTATCAACCATCACCATGATGACACTCTTTCCTACATACTTCGGTAACCCTGTAAGGAAATCCATGGAAACCTCCTCCCAGTGCTGACTTGGGATGGCTAATGGTTGTAAAATACCTGGGGTCTTAATTGTTTCCACCTTATTTTGTTGGCAAACCAAACATTCTACCAGAAACCTTTGAACATCATTTTTAAGGATATCCCAAAAAAATTCCTTCTTGACCCGATGGTAGGTTTTTAAAAATCCTGAGTGCCCTCCTACTAGAGAGGTGTGCAATTCCAATAGTACCTTTTGTTTGAGTTCGGATTTCTTACATAAATATAAGCAATATTTGTACCATAGTGAATCATTTTTCCATGTAAATGTATATGATGTATTGGAATCTTGTTGCAACCTTTGAATGAGAGTCCACACTTTTTCGTAATTCTTCCATTCATCCCTTGCTTCTATTATCCAATTGGGTTGGATGATCAAGATAGCACAGAGAAAGGCCTCAACATCTTCATCCTTCCTTGAGAGTGTATCTGCCACAACATTTTTCTTCCCTTTTTTATAGACGATTTCAAAATCATAACCCAATATCTTGGTTACCCATTTTTGTTGTTCTTCTGAAGATAGTATTTGTTCTAAGAAGTATTTAAGACTATCATGATCTTTTTTGACCTTGAAGTGCCTACCTAATAGGTAAGGATGCCATGTTTTCAATGCATGTAGTATTTCCATCATTTCTTTCTCATAAATGGGTTTGTGTAAGTCCTTTCCCTTGAGTGGTCAACTTTCAAAAGCCAGTGGCCTTCCTTCTTGCATTAGGACAGCACCAATTCCATTTCCCGAGGCATCACATTCCACAATTAAGGTTTTTGTGAAGTCTAGAGTGGTCAAGATAGGAGCTTTTCACATTACCTCTTTCAGTTGTTCAAAAGCTTTAGTTGCCTTTGGAATCCATGAAAATGCATCCTTCTTAGTTAGTGTCGTTAAAGGTGTTGTTATTCTTCCATAGTGTCGAACAAACTTGCGGTAGTAACCTGTCAAACCAAAAAAACCTCTAAGATTCTTCAATGTTTTGGGAATCGACCAGTCCATCATGGCCTTAATCATGTTAGGGTCTACCTTGACACCTTCATGAGATACAATATGACCCAAATACTCTACCTCCTTCACTCCAAAGAAACATTTGGATGGTTTGGCATATAGTTCTTTCTCCTTTAGTAGTTGTAGCACCTTGTCAACATGTCGCACATGATCCTCCCAAGACTTGCTATAGATTAGTATATCATCAAAAAATACTAACACAAATTTTCGAAGGAAGGGCTTGAAAATGG